>VYZT01038267.1:0-34140 GCA_013400735.1 Pomatostomus ruficeps | reverse complement strand
ACCCATATTTTAGTAAATCACACCTGTATCATACATAACTCATTTGGAGTCTAAAAGTAGTTAGTGTGGCTCTTAGGCAATTACATCGTCACAGGTCTTCCCTCTTCTCCCTCTGTTGCATAATTCCATGTTAACAGCATTCAACTGCTTAGCAGCCGTGGGGTTTCTCTTTGTGTGTGTCTATGTGTATATGTATATGTGCTCCTGAAAAGCCTTTCTTTAGGATGATTGGGAGTAGAGAATAGGAACTGTTTTGTTAGTGGTGCTTTCAACAATCTCATTTTAAAGCAAGTTGTAGTAACAAATTTTTGAGCAAAGAGGAAAACATCAAGAGGTTGAAACTATTTGTATTAACATGTTTGTTTACTCGGTGCTCTTTTTTTCCTCCTCTCCTTCAGAAGAGGGTCGTTATTGCTTATTGTTTACAGCCAATGTAATGATCCATACAGGAACTGAGGAATTTAAGTCTGAGTCATGTGAATACTTAGAATTTAGGTTTTCAATCTAGCAGTAAATATCTAATACTTATGGTTGAATATAAAGCTGGAAAACACAATTTACGTTCTCTAAAGGAATAAAAGGAAGGAGAAGTAAAAGAACTAAGGTTTGAGGGGGGTTTTGGTAGGCTTTTAACTTTTGTAACCTATATGTTAGTAAGTCCATACTTCTTAATGGTTTTTTGAGTTCTTGTTTTCTAAAACACTCCAGTTACGATAATACTTAGTATCACAGGTATGTTTCTCTTCCTGTTGTAATATGCCATGTTTACTGTGAGGAAAGAGAGGGGTAGCTTGGTTGTTTCAGTCAGCACTCAAAGCTGTACACTTTTTAAAATTTTATTTTCATACCCTTGTTATGCATGCATGCTTTACCACCCAGGTGTATCATAGTCAGATGTCATTTTAAACATTTCATAAAGGTGTTTCTTAAAAAAATTATTGACAGTACCTGAAGCTCTGCAGTCCTTTGGAACTTGCTGCCTACATTCAAAAGGCATTTTTTATATTTATTATAAATATTGGTAAGCTGTTTTGGAACTGAAATAACCCCAGTGTTAAAGACTCAGTAGTTTACTACACTTTTTTAATCTTAATCCCAGATTTTCCTCTTTTGGCTTTGGGAAAAAATCAAAGTTTTTCTGCTGTGGTTTTGAAATAATTGCTTTTTTCATGATGAGATATATTTTTTTTATAACCACAGTTGAACTAAAGTAAAGTTCAGGAGAGAAGAAAACTGAATTCTGCCTGTAGGTGTCAGATTTTGGTAACTTAATTTTGGTTTTAATTAAAGATAGCAGATAGTTTTTAATAGATCACAGGAGTATTTGAAATAGTTATAAGGAATAGTTATAAGTTATAAGTGAGAAAAGCTTTATATATGTGAACTATATAATCTGATACTTTACTTAAATAAATTTGCATATGGCAAGGTTTGATGGCCTTGCATCTTTCTGGTTGTTTTTGTGTTTTGTAGTGTGATTTTTATTTTCTTTTTCTAGTCGGAAATTCTTACACATTTTCTTCAGGTACTCTGGGGGCAGCAGCCATAGAAATGGAAATTCATTTTGACTCTGTGCCTCTAAGTGAGAAATGGATCACATAGCAGGAGCTATCCCTTCGACCAGTGGCGGAGATGGAGGTGCAGGAGTTTTTCCTTCTCCTGCCCTTGTTGGGGATTCACTGATTCAGTGCCTCATGTTCTGTTTGTTGAATAATCTGACATCTTGGGGTTCGACCCATCCCGCTGAAAGGAGCAGAGAGGAGGGGAGCTCTGCTGTTCCCAGCCAGACTTGTGACAGCTCTGTGCTCAGTGACTGTGACTGATGGAAAGGCTCAATTAAGTTGTCAGAAGGAAGAAAGACAATGACTTCTATTTAATTTGCATTCAAAGTTGCCCACTCATAGCTTCTCTGTCTGGTTTTCCTGTTAGCCTGTAATGACAGCTGCATGTGGAGCTGCTTTTACCTGTTCACAGTGTGCACTTGTGAAAGTGGACAATGAGCTGGGGAAGCTTTCATGTATGAAGTAGTAGATAGTGGTGGTTGTCCCCTCCAGAGCTGTCAGACACTTGGTACTTGTCAACCCAACAGACTCTCTTAACAGACTCCATTTGCAATTATATTAATGTGTTGCTTTAACAATTGCTGAAAAATAATAACTTTGAAAAGCAGCACTTTGACAGCACTTTACTGCTTCTTGTCACATCTACTGAATGAGTATCTTAATTTACACTAAATTATAACACCAAACTGCCACTTTTGGTCTTGCTGTGAGTTGGTTTGGGGTTTTTTTTCAAGCTAAAATGGAAAGTTTACCTTGTCTTTGATTATTGACCAGAGAGATTGATGGGGTGATTTTTAAAATGCCTTTTGTGCCTTCCTAAGTTTGTGCACAGATGAACATACAGTTTGTGTTATTGTGGCTTAATATAATCATAATATAAGCTGTGATTGTGCATGATTTTAGCTCATTGTAGGTGGGAATTGAATTGCATCAATTTACATTAGAGAAGTGGCAGTGTAGATGTGTTGCAGTGTTGTTCTTCGTGCTATCAGATAAAAGTGGTCTGCTACCCATTTCTGTGAGTGCATCCGGTCCTAGCCAGTGTACCTATTCCTGACAAAAGGATCCAAAACATCTCCATGATCTACCAAGTAATGGCTATAGGCAAAAAAATGTTGCAGCAACAAAACTTCACAGTAAACATTGCCTTTGCCATCCTGCATGATGAAATTTACTTGTATTTGCTGTCTGCCATCTGTTTATGTCTGACTGTGTAATGGTGACATAGCATGAGGTTCTGTGTGAAATCAACATTTTAAATATGTAAAAAAAAATGTATCTGCACTCATATCTACTAGCAGAGAAGTTCAGATGCATGTAATTTCCCTTTCCTACCCTGCTTAGACGGGCTATGGAGAAAAGTTTATTTTTGTTTGTACTCATTGGACCTGAAAATTAAAATACAAATCTGGCTATATTTTTTTCCTCTCAGAAGAAAGAGACAGATACTTGAGAAACAGAAGCTGTTAGAATGTGATCAAAGCAAGCAAAATTAGGAATGCTGGATTCCTGTCACCCCTCCCTCGATACCACTCTTCTGGGGAAATCAGCTGGTGTAAAGCCAGGAGAAGCTGTTCCTGTGCAATTCCAATTTGATCAGTCTTTATCTGATGTATAATTTTTCAGGGTTTGTAATAACCATGTGATAATTCCAAGTAATTTAAACTTCTTTGTTGCACTGAAAGAGTGATGGCATTATGGACTTGTCTCAAAAGTTTCATATTTCTTTCATGAGGTTGTACTTTTAAGTCACACACGAGAAACAACTTACAGAAAATGATGTATTTATATTTGATATACATCTCTTTTTTTACTGGGCAGGTCATGCACAGATGATAATCCCTGGGTGAAACTGGGGACTGTTATGCTGCAGAGGTGCCCACCTGAGGAAAAGGAGAATGCAGGAAATGAAATTTTGAAAATCTGCCGTTCGTTGTATGGGACTAAGCACATGCTTCCTGTCAAGGTAAGTTTTAACTTTGGGTATCGTGTTCATGAGTCCTGTTTCAAGGTCCCAGCTACAAGTAAGATGTTGCCATACTGGATCAAGTCCAGTGGAGAGCTAACAGAGAGGCTGAGACCTTGTTTCAGCCTGTCTTGAGAAGAAATGACTATGAGAGATCATATCTTTAAGTAGTTGAATGAGGAAACAAGGAGATGAGTTAGTCTCTTTTCAGAGATGCTGAGTTACAGGGCAAGAGGCAATAGACACAAGTTCCATCATCAAAAACTCTCATTGCACCCAAGGAAAAACATTTGTCACCTTTAAAACAATGAAACATTAGAACAAGTGGATGCCTAGAAGAGACAAGGAGCATCTATCTTTGGAGGTATTTAGGACTTGACTGGATCGTGTCACAGTTTGATATTGTTGGATTTGCTTGGAGTTGAAGGCTGGTTGGATTAGCTGATCTTTATAGGTCTGTTCCAGTATAAATTATTCTTTAATGTATTTGTAGAAAGGCTTTAATAGTCTATTGTTATTAAAGTCAGAGTTACAAAAACTTAATTAAAGTATCAGTAATTCTCTCACTAATACATGCATAAAGATGTACTGAGGAATCCCTGAAAAATGTGGATTGAAAAAAACCTTAATATACAAGTAATTGCTAAGAAGTAACTATGATATTTTAGCTTGTCTTCCCTAACTATTTATGCACACTTCAATACAAGCATCTCCTAAGTATAAAATTATTGAAGTGTTTTGTGTGTAAACACTGTATATTAATGAAGACAGACTGGACAAGTTCTTGGTAAACTTCACACAATTTCAGAGTTATGCATATTTTTAGTAGGCTGATTAATCTTTACACAGTCACTGTCTGTTATAGAAAACAGCTGATGTTAGGAAGATAAGCAGAATAAAAACAACACATTCTGTTTAAAATACAGAGAGGTGGGTGTGTGGATTTTTGTTTGCTGGGGTTTTTTTTTAACTAGTCCAACACACTGATCTGAGTCAAGTTCAGAACTCTATGTAAAAGATGATTCCAGAAGGTGGCAGTAAGCTGAAATGATAAATACATTTATTAATTTATTCATCCCACTGAAACTCTTTGGTGGAAGGTAGGTCTCTGTATCCCTGGGACAGGTAGAATTATGTGTAGCTTTTCTTTACAAGGTGTTGAAATGATGCATTATGGCTTGTAAATTCACAGTCTTAATGTTTATAGGAGTAGCTGTACTTCATCAAAGTAGAATGTTCTGCCTTACATTGGTGATCCAGACAAATCCCACTGAGTATCAGTGTCATACAGCAGTCAGTTCACCAAGAGTTCTCCTCAAGAAAGGTCATGGTTTGCCTTTCTCTTAGTTGAGTAAACTTATCCTTGATCATGACAAGTCACTGTATACACACAGTTTTTGTATTGGTAGACAGCTTTGGTTGAAGATGCCTTCCTTTGTTGTTTTTAAATGGTACAGGATGTTGGAAGAGCCCACCGTGTAAGAACGAATATACAGGTACAGATATGAAGTTACTCTGATCTTCAAGCTTTAAACAGCCTTACTGATGTAAAATACATTTTTTATGGCTAGAACGCTGTGCAGTGTTGCCCTGACTTTGCAGTGTTCAGTGTTTTTCCTTTTGTGATATTCTTAGAATCCTTTCTATAACCATGGCCATAGCTTCTCTTAGCAATTATCTATGTTTTCCTAAACTGTATCTATGTTATGAATTCCAGTATACTGGGTGGAGAAATATGATTGACAAATACTTTAACCAGTGGATTATGAGAGGTAGTAATTTCTACCTCCAATCCACGGTGATGTGTGAAAACATATAAATAAAAGTCAGAGAGTTCTGCCCTCTCCCTTTTCTGCTCTCTCCTGCTACTGTGTTTGTGTAGTTCCTTATGTGGCTCTCCTTCAGGCCCTCGGCCTAGAGGCCTGCCTGAGGAGTGCCATAGTGCAGTAACAAAGAGTTGCACTAAAATGTGTAATTGCACAGTTACCTACAGACACAGGCTGTATTCCTGTAAGTCATTGCTTGGGAAGAGGGTGAATGCCGTGTATGAATTTAACTAATTTATTTGTGTGTATGGCTACAGTATTTAAATGCTCAAATGACAGATTTCCAGTTGTGTGGCTGAATAAGATGAAAATCTGATCACCGACAATTAACCTGTTTAGATGGTTTCGTATTTCAGTAAATAACACTGATTAAGAAGACAAATCTGGAATGATGGAATTCTAGAAACTGAAAACAATTAATTATCAGGAATAATATTTGCTATTCATGTTTTCTCCCATTACAACCTTGCCAGGTTCAAAGGTTGTAATGGAAAACACATGTAACTTCAATCACGTAGTCTAGAAGTTAGAAAAATCATCTTTGGATATAAACATGAAGAGTTTCACTCTTTTTTTCATACCATATCCTACTGATCTATCTACTTTTTTAAGCCAAGTTCTCTTTTTTTGGCATCTTTTGGATAGTTACATGGCTTTAATCTTTGTATCTGTGTGTGTGTGTTTGCTTTGAGGGGGTATTTTTGTGGGGTTTTGTTTGTTTGTTTTGGGTTTTAATTTGCATTATTCAATGGATAGGTATTTCCATTCCTTTTAGTGGAAATAAACATTGTTTTATTTGCCTGGAAGACACATGTTTGGATTGTCCAACATGTGCACTGCCTGATTAATCTCTTCAGAAAGGAATAAATCCTTCTGCCCCTCGTAATTGTTAAGGTATGACTCCTCTGAATATCTCATGTTCTTCTATCAGCCTATGGGTCATATGTCAGCATGGGAGAATGCATCTAGTCCCTTATCTGAAATCACCTTGGTGTCCTAGTGGCTATGAGATACTTATCTCCTAGAATAATACAGCAGCCAGTTGGTCTCCTTTTTTCTAATTTTTGTAGCTAGTTTTTCCTGGGGTTTATATATGATTTTACATTGTGTGATTTTGTTCATACACATTCTATCTGCTCATTTTCTTCAGATAATGTTGAATTTAAATGCTGCTTTTCAGTCTGCTTTTAGCCTCTCTAGATATAATGCTGTTTGTATTCATTATCCAGCCCTTCAAGCCATCCATGAAAATACTGAATAATACTGGACCCAAAACAGACTCCTGTGACATAACAGTTTATTTGCCTCACTGGTGTCACAGTAAGCCATTGATAGCTGCATAACTAGATAGGAGACAAAAGTTACCTTACAGAAGTTTCAACTAAATCATGGTAATTCAGGTTTTGAATTGGGCCTTCCCTTGACCCTCTCACAGGTAACATCAAAGGCCCTCTAAGCAGAGCCTCTCATGGCAGGCAGCAGAGTGCTCACTGCAGAACAGAAACCCCACTTGTGGTGCTCTGAGAAGTGCTGTGGGTGATGATTCCTTCTTGGGATTGGGTTTTCAATTCCTGTCCAGAGCAGCCCTGCAGTCATTGGTGGCAATGATACAAGTTAATACTTGTGCTGTTTGGACAGTCTTGAGTGGCTAGCAAGCTGTCCAGTTGCTTCATGTGGAAATAGGAATGCAATTGTTGGAATGGAATACTTCAGAAGAGATTATGGCTTCTTCTGTACTTGGACATGGTAGGTAAGACTGAGTATGTCTGCTAGACATGCCAGTATCAGGCAGAAAGTTATTCAACTTGTCCTGCTGATTTTGAGAGCAAAATGGTACCAAGCTGTCTTGTTCAGATTATGTATGACTCTCAGAATTAATTTTTTTGAATGTAAGTTGCATCTATTGCTGTGAATACACATTTTCAAGAAAAGAAGATTTCGAAAGTGAATCCATAACTTTGCATTCAGTAAGCTTGCTGGAATGGCAGGTATGCAGCTTAAAATAAATACAGTGGAATATGAAATTAACAGAAGTTTAATAAGCACATGAATGATTGGATAAAGCTTAATGTTTTTATTTAGTCTTCTTATTCCTTGACCCATGTCATATCATTCACAACAAGTATGCCTATGCCACTAAATTGGAAAGAGCTGTCAACTGCCACAAAGATAGAGAGGCCCTACAGACAGACCTGGACAAATCACAGGGATGGGCAATCACCAACTGTATGGAGTTTAACAAGGGAAAGTGCCGGATTCTGCACCTGGGATGGGGCAACCCAGGATGTATGGACAGACTGGGGAATGAAATGCTGGACAGCAGCACTGTTGAAAGGGACCTGGGGGTCCTGGCCCATGACCAGTTGAACATGAATCAGCAGTGCCCTGGCAGCCAGGAGGGCCAACCCTGTCCTGGGGCATCAGGCCCAGCATCGCCAGCCCGGCAAGGGAGAGGATTGTCCTGCTCTGCTCTGCGCTGGGCCGGCCTCACCTCGAGTGCTGGGGGCAGTTTTGGGTGCCACAATATAAAAAAACATATTAAGCCATTAGAGAGTGTCCAAAGGAGGGCCACGAGGATGGTGAAGGGCCTTGAGGGGAAGACGTGTGAGGAGAGGCTGAGGTCACTTGGTCTGTTCAGCCCAGAGGAGACTGAGGGGAGACCGCACTGCAGTTACAGCTTCCTGTGAGGGGAAGAGGAGGGGCAGGCACTGATCTCTGCTCTGTGGTGACCAGGGACAGGACCCGAGGGAATGGCCTGAAGTTGTGTCAGGGGAGGTTTAAGTTGGATATCCGGAAGAGGTTCTTCACCCAGAGGGTGTTTGGGCACTGGAACAGCTCCCCTGGGAAGTGGTCACAGCACCAAGACTGATAGAGTTTAAGAAGCATTTGGACAACACTCTCAGGCACATGGTGTGGCTCTTGGGATGTACACGAGTTGGACTTGATGATCCTTGTGGGTCCCTTCCAACTCAGCATTTTCTGTGATTCTAAGCATCAACATTCAGGAGCAGTACTGAATACAAGTTTAAAGGAATAAGTCTGAAAAAGAGAACAAGCCTTAGTGACTCAGAGCTTAGTGTCGTGGAATATATTTTCCTAGGCTGTGTTTCTCTAAGGTGTAAATTTAGAAAAGACTGAGCAAGTACAGCCAGAGAGCTCCCTGGCCCAAGCAAAGCCAGGTGTCTATGCAGTACATTACAGCTGGAGTATTTAACATCTCCTCATGTTCAAGTAATTTTTAGATTCTTAGGCTCACAGATATTGAAACCATCCTACTAAATGTGTGGATGATCTTGGTCATTAAATTGTTACAGTTATCATTAAACTTAAAAAGACATAAAAAATACATGACTTGCATTTTCTCAATATTAACCTGATGAACTCCTTTGACAATTGCACTGAAATTGGTGGAGTGAAACAGAGAGCATCTCTTAAGAGGTGGAGATCCTTTTCAGTGTAACTACCATACAATATCCAGAGTCGCTAGTGTAAAGTGCCTTGGAAAATGGGACATCCCTGATGGGCCTCATTGGGAAGCAATTGTGACAAACAACCTAAATTCTCAAAAATGACAGAAAGAGGAAGGGAAGTTATATTTTGGTTTATCATATAATTTGTAGCTTGAAATACTTTGTGATGTATAAATGAACAAATCACTGCAATATTGAGGAAAGTAAAACAACTCACAGTTTACATGTAGGATGTGTTGTTTGATTGTTTAACTAAGGGACAAGGTAAAGTTTTGGAAGGGCACAGTAGATTTGTTGAAATGTTTTTTTAGTTTTTATTTTAGAAGGTGTTTTCTGGCCAGTTTTGTCTTGAAGGTGTGTGATGCTGTATTATATTAATCCAGGAAACTAGATTAATAAAAGAAAGTTATTTGCTAAAATTAAATTGTGTATAAAATAGTGTATAAAATTTGGAAACTTTTTGCAACAGAAGCATTATTGAACTCTGGCATGTACTGTTATTTCCTCTTTATTTTGTTCTACTTTCCTGATTGCATAATTGAGTTACGGAATTGTTATAGGTGTCTGTCATAGTTTCTTCTGTGCTTTCCAGTATTTCAGTAAACACAAATATATTAGTCCCAGAGAGAGCTGTGATTGCTCTGTTATTCTTTCAGTAAAACTCCTGGTTGTAAGGGTGATTCAGTACCTGCCTTGTCTTAATCTAACAAATGTTGCAGTTTAACCAGTATTCCACATTTTTTAAAATTTGTTCCTTCAAGTTTCCAAAGAGGTATTTCCAGCAGGGAATTCATTTGTTGTGGAAGTGTGGTTTTCATTTTGTGTTTGACATAAAATTTTCATAATTTTTTTGTGAATGACGATGCTGGTGTCTCCAGCGATCACACTGAGAGAGTTTGCTTTTTATTTCAGTGCATAAAAGAATTATGTTTGCTGCTGCTTAACCAGTCCCTCCTGCTGCCATCCCTTAAACTGCTGGTAGAAAGCAAAGACCAAGACCTTCATGCTGTGGCACTGGAGCAGATAACAGCTATTGCTAAGGTATGAACGGTTGAATGAACCACCTTTCAGAGGCTGAGGTAATAAGCTGGCTCTTTTATCTTCATGTAGTAAGCAGAGACTACTGAGACTCTTACCAATTTTAAGATTTTCCACAGCTGTTGTGTCCACAGCGAGCAGTAACACAGGGCTGGTAAGATCTTTTATACATACTTGAGGTGATTAAACCTCATAGCACTTCCTTTAAATTACTTAGTATGCTGTTTTAAGTCAGTGTGGTGGAACAGAAACTGTTCTATGAAGTAGATCGTTACTTCTGTATTCATATTCCCTCACTTTGGGGATTTTTAAGTGATAATAGTATGGCAGATGACTTAGCTTGTTTCAGATAAATGTGGCATCTACTTACATACACTTGGAAAGCTGTTATGTCACTGTGTTGTGATGGTATGTTTGGGGACTTTCACGCCATTCTAAACAGACTGGATTCCATACTGTAGCAAAGTTTCTGGAGAAAAAACCTAAATACTGTCTTTTTCTTTGGGCAAGAACTGAAAGACGTTACTGTGTATTTATCAATTGCTGTATAACTTTCCATTATTGTCTTTTCCCTGGGTATTTGCTTTTCAGCAAATAAGAAGGAACACCTAAAAAGATGAAAGTTAGTCTCCTAGCAGAAGCCTTGTATCTTTTATCTTTTTTCTGAAAATTGAGCTTAGTTTGAAATTTTTTGAAGCTCTTAATTGAACTTGTGCATGTGCAGCCTAACTTTCTTAGGTTTTATGTTACCTGTAATCTGCGGTCTAACATTCTACTGCAAAAGGGAAGGAACCAATTGTCTCTGAGCTTTTCATGAAAGAGAATAGCTTTCTCCTCTGACTGAATTAACTGCACTGATAATTTTCAGAATTACAGTATTTATGTAGGAAAGCTTCATCTCTAATATTTCTGAATTGTGCTCCATATCTTAGGGAGCTTTTGGTTGTGTATTATGATACAAAATAATAATTGATGTTATATTTTCCATGTGGTACTTCACAATGAAACAGCCCACATGAAAACAAATGAAATCATATGTCCTTTAAAAATAAGTATCCCCCAAACACAAAACCTTTGAAAATGTGATTTGTAGAAGTTCAGGCTGAAATCATAACTTCTTCTAGGGATACCCTCTGTTCTAGTTATATTGATTGCCACAAAGTTTTCAGATTCCTTGGCTGTAACAAACTGTGCAGATCATATCCCCTACTTCCACACTATCATCTTTTACCTAGGAAAGATATTCTCCATCCTCCTCTTCCCAGGATTCTGCCTTAAGTCTTTCTTCCTCACTTATTCCTACTCTTGTGATGTGTCTTTCCTTCTTATGCATATTGTATTCCAAAAGCTTTATCTTTTTGCATCCTTTGGATGGTTTGAGAAATGATCTGTCTCCTTTCCAGAACTGATGAAGACTAGCCAGAGAAGCAATGGATCTGGAAGCATAGGCTCCATTTCACATATTGCTAATTTTCCTTCAAAAGGACTTGGTTACCAAAATGGAAGAAGCACCAGGTTTTTAAACGTATTCTCTATGAAGATTTGAAACAGTAGAATGAAAGGTAGCAAGACATATTATATGTAACACACATCTGCTTCTACCAAAATTCTAATGCCATTGTTAGCATCCAGTTTGAGTTCGGAGTGTTTGCTAGTTGAGTTCAGTATTAAAGCTAAGAACACATAGGTGTTCCTGTTCCCTTTCTTTTATACCAATAAATCACAAATTTTCTGAATTTTTTTCAAAACATAATTGTATAAATACTAACCACCAAAACAACAGTACATTGATAGTGTTCTTTTACCACCTGCAATTTTAGATCTTGTTTCTGCAAAGCAAGGCTTTTATGTAACTTTTAAACAAGATGATCTCATTAAAAAGCAAGCACAAATCAGATGTATGCATGCACTTTCTCATCTCTGTGTTCTTGTTAGCCTTTTAAAACTGACTTTTTTGTTAACAGATGAAAGCTGCTGTATAACTGACTAATTCTGAAACCTGTCAGCAGGAATTAGTGTCCGAGTACATTTTATTAAGTATTTTTAAAGCATAATGCTGTGCAGTAGCACTTTCTGAATGGTTACTAATTGTGTTGCTCTCTTAACTGGCCATTTCTATCTGGTGTGCTCCAGCTTTCAGTTTCCTACACTCTGATTGCATTATATTGTAGTTTTAGGGCCAGGAAACTTACTAGCTTCTTACTAGTATAAAGCACTTCGTACACCTGTGTACGCCCAAAATAATATTCTTTTTGGCTTTCTTATTGATAAGCTGTTTCTAATTCTTCCTTCTAAATTCAGTATTAATTTGAGCACATAGGTCTGTAAGAGTGCTGATTAACCTACAATTTTCAAAGCAGTTAGCTTTGGTCTAATGTTTCACTTTATGTCAATGAAGATTTAACTATTGACTTTTTTACATGAGGCATAGAGCTTAGCCAGTACCTTGAATGTGACAGTGTTAGAAAAGCAGCTAGTACAGAAGAGTGCTGTGCTAAATGTAAAAGCTGTTCTTACCTTGTATAAAAAGTACCTCTTACTCCATGTTTTATATGCATCTCTTATGATTGCGTTATTTGCTGTTGTACTAAAAGTGCATATATTAGTTAGCTATTGTAGTGTTGTTTATTCAGTATAATTTTCTATGCCTACTTTTTGGTTTTTAAAAACCAGTATTCGGACTGTTTATGCTTTTTGTAAAATTCTTAATGAATTTTTCATAGGAGGGCCATTTCTGCTTACATGAAACAGGAAACAGACAAATAACATCTGGCAGAGGGGAACCATAGCTATTGATTCCCTGATCCAGTGCTAGCACAGCTCACAAACATGGCTGCAGCAAAATCCAGCTCTTGCTTGCTGATAGGATGTATTAGTTAGCCATTTGTTGTGTGTTGCTGACAGCTTTATGGATGTTTACAGTTAAGGATGATGCTGAAGTGCTGATACTAGTAATTGTACAGCTTTTGCCTGTAATAAACCAACCAAGTTTTTGTGTAAGCTTTTTTGAAATTGCAGACCCTTCTTTTTGTTGTGTATCTTTTAATGAACTGCCACTTGTCTTTTCTGAGTAACAGAAATAACTATTCTTCCCCCGTCTTGTGTACTGTGTGAGTAATTTTAAAAAATCAGTTTCCCTAAATAGCCTTATTACTGCCAATAGAGCCCTTAATTGTTTTTGAGAGGGGTTTCAGTGTTGTCTGTGCACTTGGTTATTTTTCAGAAATGAAGACTGTTTTTTATACATCTGAGAGAGCAAGTAAATATTCTATTGCCTGTTGGTACCTATAAGGTTAAAACAACTAACAAGTGGGGGTTAATATAAGCAGTGCAAATACTTTTTCAGTCAAGACTTTAATAGAAACTGGAACCAGAAAAATGTAGTCTGAAATAATACCTTAGCTCCATTTGCGTGTTATACTTTCAGTGATGAAGTACTGAATCTACCTTTGTAACGTGTTTTACTGAAAAATGTAATATGAAAAATCATAAATATTGTGTAGAATAATGGAATTTCTAGTTTTCTTCAGTGTATGCCCCTTATGGCTACTTACTTAATGGTGTTTCATCTTTAAAATAAATTGTTAAATTATGTGTGTATAAGCTAATGGTGATTATGATAAAATATCTTTCTCTAGTTTATTTTTCAGGATTTTTTATGTCATTCTTTTCTCTTCCCCTTATTTACGTATTCTATAGATATATACTCCAGGAAGGAATAAAATGAAAAGTATTTTTATCTCCAGTACTGTTGGAGAAGGGAATATGCTGGGAAACAGTGGTTTCAGTTCTTTATTTGCTGATAGGTCTTCAGCAGCTCTTACCTTTCATAACTTGTCGATTTTATATTGCAGAAGTTATGGGTGAAATATTGCCTGTTGGTAGTACCAGAACCTCTGGACACCTGCACAAACAATGCTGATAGGGAATTGGATCATCTGGTTCCAAACCCTGCATGGACAGTGACACCTTCCACTAGACCAGGCTGCTCAAAGCCCAACCTGGCCTTGAACACTTCCAGGGTTGGGGCATCCACAACTTTTCTGGGCAACCTGTTCCACCCTCACAGTGAAGAATTTCTTCTTAATATCCAATCTAAACCAACCCTCTTACTGCTTAAACTAACAGGGTTAGTTTAGATTGGATATTTCCTTTTGTCCTGTCACTCCATGCCCTTGTAAAACATTCCTCTCCAACTCTCTTGCACTGAAAGGGCTGTTGTATGGTCTCCCCGGAGCCTCTTCTTCAGCCCGAAAACCCCAACTCTATCAGCTGATCTTCACAGGACAGGTGCTCCAGCCCTCCTGAGATTGTCTTTGTGACCTTCTCTGGACCCATTCCAACAAGTCCATGTCTTTCTTGTGCTGGAGGCCCCCCACCTGGATGCAGAACTCCCAAGTGCTCTCATGAGAGCAGAGGTACCACTTGAATGGCTACACTTCAATGCTTGAAAGTAGCTATTAGCCAATACCTAAATAGGAAGGTTAAGGAAAAAAAAAAGTCAGTTCTCCTTAATGTAATTATCCCCATTAGTTCTTCTACTTGTAACCATGGACATTGTGTGTGAGAATCACACTAAATCTACACTGTCAAATTCTGCTGAAGGAGAGATGGAAATAAAAAATGAAAGCTGCTGCCATTTAAACCTTCCAGAAGTAACAGGTTTTATTCTAAGGAAAAATTTAACACCTTTAGCATGGAGTTCTAGATAGGTGTAATGATTTTTCTCTAACATGTCCACTCTGTTTTTGTCATTATTATGGCTCATAGTTTATTCACACAATGTGGAAAGTGGTTGGGTGTTAATTTGTGCAGAAGATACCTGCACCTCAGAGATCTGCTTAAACTGCAGTCAGCTGCATTCCATATCACTGGAACAGTGATTCTGGGATTAGCAATAGTCTTAGTTTTAAGGCTTAGTTAGGGATAGCAAGGGCTATGCATCTGCAGGCAGATCAGAAGTGATTCATTAATAAGATCCTGACTGTGCTGTCTGCCCAGAAAAAAACAGCTTTTTAAAACTGGGATAGTTAGGTGATTGGTTTTTACTTGCTGGGTTTTACTCTCTTATAGACTCAAAAGAGTGATTTTGAAAATGAAAATGTAGTGCATTTAGGAGTCTGGATCTACTGTAGGCTAATATTTGGTATGTATAGCAAGCAAAAATAGCTCTGGAGGTTGATTTCAATCGATATTTTTAAAATGTAAAATTTTGAGGATCGAAATTCCATCTGGAGCAGCATCCTGGCTCGAACAGATGGAAGAATTACAACTCCAGTGAGGAGTAAGAATAGGGCAGATGTACAGGCTCTTTCTCTGAAATACTGTTTTCCAAACTTTTGGTTATTTTCAGCTGTATGTATCTGCTAAGTAATTGCCAGTGGTTTTCTTTCTTGGTTTTGTGCAATTTCTCCTTAAATTTGGATGAATATTTACATCTTGCAGTATCATTCGACAGAGAATTTAGCAGTGAAAAAGACTTCTTTTTTCTTCTTGTAATCTGATCCCACTAGATTAATTTGAAGCTTCATGTTTTTATTTTCTTTGAGATAATGTTTTTAATTAATCCCTTTATAATTTTAGTGATGTTGCTATCTGCCATATGCCCTCTAAGCCATCTCTTTTTTAGATCGGAGAGTCACAGTTTTGCTGAAAAATTTCCTGCATAAAAAACACACTATACTCTCTGTGGTGCATTTTAAAACAAATGCATACTTTGTGTGTTTGCCTTTTATATTGTTTTAGTAATTGTTTTTACTTTAATGCTTGTTCTAATTTAAAACTAATTTTAAATAAATGTAGTCTTAAGGTACATTTACACTGATGTAATTTTAAAAAATCTTACCATTCTATTTAAACCGAGCTGTTCAGTGTATAAGCTCTTTTAATTAAGGTTTTTAAACATGTATCAATTCATTGACAGTCTCTGTAGGTTATTTTTATTTAAACGAATGACTAGAAATGTCTCTACATGTGCAATTGATACCCAAAAAGCTGACATGATCTGGAGTTGTAAAACCGATAAATAGTCAGTTGAGCTTTCTTTGCAGTCTATTTTTGAATGCAGCTCTCATTCACCAAAGAATGGTAGAACAGACAGTGGCCTTAGCTGCATGAAACGCAGTCACAGGGTCTGGTTGCCATCATGTGTCTCCATCCAGTTGCTTGGAGACAGCTAAATTACAATGGTTTCCTCTTCCTGACCAGGTCTTCAGACAGTTTTCAAGTCAGAAAATGAGAAATGTTAACCAGTTTAAACCTGGTGATCAATTTGGGCCTAAGGATGAGCTGTGGGACACAACCCAAGGGCTTTTTTGTGAGCTGTTTTGTTATGCGTGAAAGCACACTGATCTCACTTCTGTGTGAGTGCAGACAGGTTGCTCTGCTTGTGTGTTGCATGGGCATCTTCATCCCTATAATATAGCTCAGATGTTTAATGGTTTATGCTAGGCAAGGTCTTCTTTCAGATTTCTCTCTGCAATTTGTAGGTTTTTGGTATATGAAATCAGACTAATCTATAGCACTTCTCATTAACTGAATAGTAGCCTAAAAATTTTTAAGTTAAACCTTGCACTTGCTGTCAGTCTCACTACTGTAATTACTATTTGAATTTTATGTTCATAAAATCAAACAGTGAAGCCCTGTGTAAGGTTCCATCCTTCATACAGGTTAAGAATAGAGCATGCAGAGCTTCAAGGTGGGAGAGAATATCCCTTCAGTCCCATTTTGGAAGAGATGGCAGCTGTTTGGATAATGGCTTAGTGTGCTGCGTGGTGTGCTGCAATATGCCAGCACTAGAAATTTTGGAATCAGAACTGTTTAGGTTAGAAAATACCTGTGAAGTCTCAACCTCTTCCCTGGGCAGGCTGTTCCAGTGCTTGGCAACTCTTTCCAAAAGAAACTTTTCTTAATATCCAGTCTAAACCTTCCCTGGCACAACCTGAGGATGCCTCCTGCTGTCATATCATGTGTTAATTAGAACAGGCTGACCCCCATCTCACTGTAACCTCCTTTCAGGCAGTTGTAGAGAGCAATGACATTCCCCCTGCGCCTCCTTTTCTCCAGGATAAACATCCCCAGATCCCTCAGCAGCTTCTCACATGGCTCACTCTCTGGACTTTCCCCAGCTCCCTTGTCCTTCTCTGGACACTCTCCTGCCCCTCAGCGTCTTTCTTGCAAGTGCAGGGCCCAGAACTGGACACAGGAGCTGAGGTGCAGCCTCACCAGTGCCGAGTACAGGGGGACAGTCACTGCCCTGGACCTGCTGGCCGGTCTAATACTGATACCGCTGGCCTTCATGGCCACCTGGGTACACTCTGGCTCATGTTCAGCTGTTTGTTGACTATTTTATTTAATGATCAGCCAGTCTTCAACAGGAAAACATTTCTGTAGTTAACTTTTGGCAGTTATTAAATAATTAAAGACTGAGGTTGAATAGCCTAAAGGCTGGACATCCCTATGGTTCTTAGAACTGTTTTGTAAACTGGACCCTGTGCTGTGCTAATTAGATTAAAAATGGCTTAATTTCAACTGTGAAGTTTCACTGCCAAATCACCCTGTATACAGTGTTCACATCCTGTGGTTCTGTGTAGCAGTAGAACTGGTCTTCAAGAATGCTAAATCACTTTATCATGGGGTATTTATTACTTGCTGGTACCCTGGTACCAATCATGTGCGTTGGTACATAATTTCTATAGGAAATGAAGCAGAGAGTGACCAGCCATTTTTTTTTCCTTTTAAACTGGCAGGTTGTTTTGTAAATGTATCATAATTTTATTAGTTCATTTGTAACTTGATAAGGTGCAGTAATTGAAAACTGATTATTGTCTACCCTTCCTTTGGTCCTTTTTCATCACAGAATCAGAGAATGGTTTGGGTTAGAAGGGACCTTAGAGATCATCTCATTCCAACCCCCCTGCCATGGACAGGGACACTTTTCACTAGACCAGGTAGCTCAAAGCCTCATCCAACCTGACCTTGAAACACTGCCAGGGATGGAGCACCTAAAACTTCTCTGGACAATCTGTTCCAGTGCCTCGCCACCCTCACAGGACAGAATTTATTGCTAATACCTAATCTAAACCTGCCCTTTTTCAGTTTCATCATTCCTCCTTGTGTGTCACCCCACGCCCTTGTACGAAGTCCCTGTCCAGCTCTCTTGTTGCCCCTTTCAGGTACTGGAAGGTGCTATAAAGTCTCTCTGAGGCCTTAATGTTTCCAGACTTAGCATTTCCCTCTGTCTTCATGGGAGAGCTGCTCCAGCCCTCTCATCATATTGGTGGCCTCCTCTGAATTCTTCAACAGAGAGGATCTCAGAGCTGGATGCAGCATTCCAGGTTGGGAGAGCAGAGGGACAGAATCCCTTCCCTCACCTGCTGCCCATGGTGCTTTGGATGCAGCGCCAGGATACGATTGGCTTTCTGGGCTCTGAGAGCACTTAGAAGGGTCACATTGAAATTCTTGTCCACCAACATCCCCAGGTCCTTCTCCTCCTGGCTGCACTCAGTCCGTTCTCTGTTCAGCCTGTCCTTGTCCTGGGATTGCACCAACCCAGGTGCAGGGCCTTGCACTGGGACTTGTTGAACTTCATGAGCATGGCACAGGGCCACCTCTCAAGTTTGCCAAGGTCCCTCCGGGTGGGGTCCCTTCCCTTTTTTGGTTATGTGTAGTTGTTCAGTTGCGCTTCCTTAAGTGGTAAGTTAAAACAGCACTGTATTTCAAAGAACCTAGGAAGGATGTGTCAAAATTAACTGAAATAGAATTTAAAGTATTCTTTAGTGTTATTTGTAAAGCTATAAACAAGATCCTCAGGGGAGTATCTGCTCTCATGTATCAAGTAACCACATTTTTTGAGGCATCCAGGGTATCTCTCAGAGGTAGCAGCTGTGTGCTTCACATCTTTTGATACATGTTACATTTTTTCGAAAATCTCAGCCTTGCTGTGAGTGCTGATTGAGTCTTTGAATGTTGCCTGTTATATTAACATGTGAAATGCAGTGTACTATATTAATATAAAGTGATCAAAATTTAATATACTCTGCTCTGACTTTCCTCAGAGTGTCATTCTTGATATGGAGCTAAGTGGTGTGATCTGTGCTGCACTGGGACTGGAAACCTGTGAAAGTCTATAAAGCTGGTGGTGTAATCCCAGGCTGTTAAGCATTCTTATTCCTTAACTTTGTGCAGGTCAAACATTTATATTAATGTGGCAGACTGTTAAAGGCATACCTTCACATATTCTGACATATGCAAAGCGTGGATCCCTGTGGTTAATCCATGCGGAATACTCCTCTCACTTTGAAGGTCACACTATGCAGTCAGAACCCTCGTGGCATGTTCTGGCTGATGGTTGTATCTGGTAATTAATTTTTAATTACTTTGCATTTCTCTTTGTAGGTTGATGATTCCACGTGTGATGCTGAAATACTCTCCTTGCTCCTCAACGCCAAGCTGGTGGTGAAGTGCATGTCCACTGCCTTCTGCCCACGCCTTATTGAGCACCTCCTGGCTAACCAGGGACAGGGAGGCTGGGATGTGGAGGAAATTGCAAAACAGCTGAAGGAGGCAGGGTTCAATGCAGAGGCTGGGTCCCTCCTGATGGCTCATCGAGGGACTCATCCTGCACTCAGGACTTTTACTGCTGCCCTCCAGGCTGTTCAGCATTGGATCTGAAAACGTTTGGTTTAGCATTTAGCCTTTTTGCTGGAGATCTTGCACAAAAGGGAGAAATTATTGTTCTAGTGAAGTAACAAAGTGAGTTATTACCTACATTTTGTAGAAAACACACAGCACACAATGAATTCCCATATACTTCTAATTGTTTGAAAAAACTCTTGGTGCAGACTGTATCATTCTGTTGTATGATTAGCAAAGCATTGAATCTGATAATCCTTTCAGATTAAAGTTGTTACATTTCGTTACATATAAATGAAACATTAGTAAGGAGGGAGGTTATATACAATTTGTCTTAATTTCTGTAAGTAATTTACTCGTATCATAATGTAAAACTAATGTAAAATATAATTATAAAGATATATATGGAGCAAAAAAAGTCACAAGAGTGATTTTTGAGAATTTCAAAACCTTACAATTCAGTATTGTGCAATGTTATCACAGCTTTTGTTTGCAATAAATAAAATATTTTGCATTTAATGTACTGTCTCTTCTTTCAGCCTTTTAGACAGATAAATATTTTCTTTCTTCAGACCCTTTTGCTGAAATTCCTGTCTCTCCTTAGTGATGTTTATTCATGAGGACAAGCTGAAGTCTAAGTGATATTTTTCTCCACCGCTTGGGAAGACCCATCTCAAATACTGAACATTTGTTGATACCTTTGGTGAATGCACTTTCAAAGTATTTACTTACATTTTTCCTGAGTTCTGAAAAATTGCATAAGTGTGTATATTTGCAGAATCACAGAATATGCTGAGTTGGAAGGGACCCACAAGGATCATTGATTCCAACTCCCAGCCCTGCACAGCACCCCCAGAGTCCCCATGTGCCCATGAGCATTGTCCAGACACTTCTTGAGCTCTCTCAGGTTGGTGCTGTGACCACTTCCCTGGGGAACCTGTTCCAGTGCCCAACAACCCTCTGGGTGAAGAACCTTTTCCTGATACCCAATCTAAACCTCCCCTGACACAACTTCAGGCCATTCCCTCAGGTCCTGTCCCTGGTCACCACAGTGCAGAGATCAGTGCTTGTCTCTCCTCTTCCCCTCACAGGAAATTGTAACTGCAGTGAGGTCTCCCCTCAGTCTCCTCCAGCCTGAACAGACCAAGTAACCTCAGCCACTCCTCACACGGCTTCTCCTCAAGGCCCTTCACCATCCCCATGGCCCTCCTTTGGACACTCTCCAACAGTTCAATCTCTTTCTTACATTGTGGCACCCAAAACTGTCCCCAGCACTCGAGGTAAGGCTGCCCTAGCCCAGAGCAGAGCAGGACAATTCTCTCCCTTGCCAGGCTGGCGATGCTGGGCCTGATGCCCCAGGACAGGGTTGGTCCTCCTGGCTGCCAGGGCACTGCTGGCTCAGATTCAGCTTTCCTTTGACTAGGACCCACAGGTCCCTCTCTGTTGGCACTGCTCTTCAGCCTCTCATTCCCCAGTCTGNGTCTCCCCATGCACTTTCACCCTTTGTGACTGATGCATGAGCCAGTTCTCACCCATCCCATGATGTGTTTATCCAGCTGAATGCTGGACATTTTGTCCAGAAGGATCCTGTAGAGATCCTGTAGGAGAGGCTACCAAAAACTTCACTGAAATCCAAAGAGATTACAATGCTCATCCCTTCATCAACTAGGTGGGTTACCTTGTCATAAAAGGAAATTGGATTGGATAAGCAGGACTTTCCTCTCATGAAGCCATGCTGGTTGTGAGCAGTGACTGCATTGTCTTTTAGGTGTTTTCAGATATCTCCCAGAATAAACTCCATAACTTTACCAGGCACTGATTCCAAATGCCTGTCTTATTTAGACAAAACAAAATTTTTATTGTTTTCAGAGGTTTTTTAAAAAGGGCACTGTCTGTTTATTATACTGCATTACCAGAAGGGTTTGATGTTTTGTGTTTATAGACACTTCTTAAAATTAGTCTGTAAATCTTTTGCCTAATCTTGTGTTCAGATCTAATTTGATGTAATAATGTGCAGAAACATTATACATTATAAGATCCAGAGGATATAATACACATTGAAAGCAATCTCTAGGGTAATGAAATGTAACCTCCTGCTTAAGGCAGAGTGCCTGTATGGCTGGAGCAGGTTGCTCCAGCCTACGTTCAGCTGGGTCTGGAAAACCTCCAAGGATGACTGTCTCGGCTGTTCCCATGTTGAAAAGCTTTTTATGTTTGTCCTCTTGGGATCTGCTTTGTTTTACCAGCTTTTACTGACTGTGAAAATGGCTCAGATGTCAGCCCTGCTTTCCACATTGCACAGGATTCATAATGAGACTTTTAACAATGCTTTAATTCTTCAGATTGTTATCTTTTGTATTTGCTAGTCCCAGCTGTCCTTCAGTGTTTAGGGAAGGTTATATCATCCATGCATTAACATGCATTCCAAATTCCAGTTTCTATCATTCAGCTATATTGCCTTAATTCTGTTCTCTTACGTTAGCAGTCCCAAGAACCCCAGACTAGCAAAGCAAGTATATTGGAATTGCAGAGGAATGAAAGGAAAAATTTAAAAAAGGTAATATAAGTGGCAATCAGTACATGTGGACAAATAATGTTTATACCTCCAGCAAGAAAACCTTGGGTTATTCCGCAGGAGATGTTTCAAAACATTACAGTGAAGCATTTTAGTCTGCAGGTTTTGTTCTCAGGTTCGTAAATCCAGTGCTAGATTTTCTGACCATTCTCATTCAGGATCATGAAAAGTTTGTGCTTAGTATCACTCTGAAACTGAGCTGTAGATAAAGCCCTGATGAGTGTTACTGATATTCTGTCCATTTTCTGGTTTGCTGGCATTATAAATCCATGATAAATGTTTTCCTTACAGTGTGGATTATTCCTGATTTATTCTGTATCCAAAACTTGTAAGAAAATGTATTACTTTAGTATATATATATCCAAAATGATCAGTCTGTATTAGTGTATGTTTCAAAGAAAGTATAAGGAAGGAAAAAAAAAGGCACATAACAAGGACGTGTATCACAGTGTCAGCCTTTTAGTATCTTCTGTATTGTAGAATAATATTTAAGGCTCTGGGACTGAGCAGGGTACACTAAGATGCTATTGAGTTGGGTTTGGATTTGGGTTTTTGTTTTCTTTTGTTCTTTTTAAAGGTTAAGAAACTCACCTTGGTATTACTTTTAGCCAAGTTATTGTTATACTGAACACTGAACAGTTCAGTTCTGTCAGTTTGTTTGATTTGCAGTTGGGATTTGTTCATAATACAGCATTTTTTTTTTCCTACTTTAAACAGTCCCACGTTCTGAAGATATTTCTGCTCCCAAAAGCAGGTGAGTAAAGACTTGAGTTGTGTCTCCAGGAGCAGTGCTTCCTAGGGCAATTAATCCTCTTTTGTCTGAAAAACACTGATAGCGTTTGGATCTTTAAGGAGCTTTTAGCTGCCTAGGAGACACAGCAAAGCAGCAAAATATATCACCTTTCTTTTGAATAATTAGAACCAGAGATTAGGGAAGAAAGATCATAACTCAGAATTTCTTTTTCTGCTGGAAATACTAAGTATAGAGAGTATGACATAGCAACACATGCAGAGCAGACACTTCTATTTATAAACAAAACAGTGCAATTCTATGAGTAGGGTAGCTGCATATGGTTTGGATATTTTCTTGTATAATGATAGTTTTTGTGATTTACTGTGTGTGACATTCTGCACTGTGGAATAGGCTTTGAGAGTGGCCATCTGGTGTAGAGTGTGGTCATCCCCAGCAAAGGAAAGACATGGACCTGTTGGATAGGGTCCAGAGGAGGCCATAAAAATGATCAGGAGGCTGGAGCATCTCTACTATGAAGACAGGCTGAGAGCTGGGGTTGTTCAGCCTGGAGAAGAGAAGGCTTCAGGGACACCTCACAGCACCTTCCAGTACTTAAAGGGGCTTGTAAGAAGTATGTGGATAAAGTGTTTAGTAAGGTCTGTTGTGACAGGACAGAGCATGATAGATTAAAACTAGAAGGGGGTCAATTTAGATTAGATAGAGGAAAGAAGATTTTTACAATGAGGATGAAGAAACACTGGCACAGGTTGCCTGGAGAGGTGGTAGTTGTCCTATCCCTGGAAACATTCAAGGTCAGGTTGGATGGGGCTCTGATAGCCAACTGAAAATGTCCCTGCTCATTGGTGACCTTCAAAGATCCCATCCAACCCAAACTAGTCTATGAATATGGATACCTGCATCATAGGGGTAAGAATTCCTACACTTGCAAAAACACAATAATTTTTTGTATTTTTAATATATTTTTTGAGACATGGAAGGCAGGAGAAGAGCCATGCCTTGTATCAAATGTTGCAGACACACCAAAATTTCTAGTGGCCTAAAAATCTTTTTCAATTTGATTATTCAGCTATTACTAAGCACTTGAGGTAGTGTTTGCATAGGATTATTTGGTTTGACACTGAGCACTCTTTCCACAGTGGTAGAAGTAATCTGAAATTACTCTATGTTTGTTACAGTTTATTTATGATTATATTTCTCTTGTACATCTGTGGTGGTAAAACTGCCTTCTCCTCTTTGGGCCACACTGTGATCTCAGAAATGCTCCTTAGGTCGCAGCCGTGATGAACAGCAGCTGGCTCAGCTCCTCTTGGGTTTACCAGAAACAGTCTCTTCTCCCAGGAAGTCACACTGTCTGATGACCTCCAGTTTTTAATGAACAGCCTTGGAAACTTGTTTTTCTTGCCTGAATAACAACCCAAATGGAACAACATTTTTTGTTGTTGAACTTACGACAAAAGTTACTGACCCAAGTTGTGGGCAGGATGGAAAATTACTATGACTGAAGCCGACTCTCTTGTGACCCTATAAACAGTGGTCCCAAGTGAGACCCACCGAGCTCTCCTGGAGCACAGTGGGCTGTGACAGCATCTCCCTCTGAGTGAGGCACCACTGTGAGCCAGAGAACTCGCAGGTTTACCTGGAGGACTGCTGCCAAAAGCTGACAGAGCGCCACTCCTCAAGGACCAAGCCTGCACCCACTGAGAAGATCCAAAGGCATCCAATGTGAGTACTTCCCTGAACTTATGGGGAATTTTTCACATGGCTATACCTTGTACATACTCCTTTAAATCTGTGTGTGTGCAAATATGAACATGTTAAAGTCTTATGAATGTTTCTTAAGATTCTTAAGTACATTAGATTCGTAAGTAAATTAGGCTTATAAGTGAGTTACCATTGTGCTATGGTAAATTCTGTAAGAATCATTCATTAAATTGTTTAAATTAAGCTATTGATTAAGTCCTGTTAAAAACTTTAGACCTAAACCATTGGTGACATCTGGGGCTAAGTTTGGTGAGGGTGTTCACTCTGAACCTTGTGACTCAGTGGGAGTTGATCACCTAGGCAATATGTTTCATGAAAACAGTTTTTCATCCAACCGTAGTTCTCAAAAACTTGTCTTCATAACCACCCCTCGGATCTCTCAGGACCTGTTGGAATGTTTGATAAATTCCTATACCCTTAATGCAATAGCAATTTGTGGCCTTTATAATTGGTCCCCTTTTGTAGACACAGAAAATAGTAAACCTGAATCTCTTTAGCAACTGCCTGCACTTGAAAACAGCCAGCTCATTTTGCTGAAGATGAGGCAAATGCCAAAAGCAGGAGAAGTCCTCTGGATGGTCAGAAACAGGCTCTTACATTTAGCTTGGCTGAAACATCTGCTGACGTGGTTCTATTCTCCACAAGAGCTCAGTGCCTTAAACTTTCATATGTTTGCCCTCAGCAGTGCTCTGCTGCACTGGATGGAGATGGAGAACTGAGTTTTCAGAGTGAATGAGCATCCCATTGTAGGGCAGGAAGATTTTAGCCTCACAAAAGCAGAGCCTCTTCTCTCCGAAGTGCTTAGGAAAGTTGGGGTTTAACTACGACTTTCAGTAGGTAATTATGACAGCTAAAACTTTATAAAAAATAAAACCCTCTCTAAGCCTTTCTGTCTACCGTGACATTCAGAAACATGAAAATCTTATTTACTTTGATTTCTTCTTATAGTGATAAATTTCATCTGTCATTTTTCTTCACTTGCTTTGAGATTGGCTAACAAAGGGGATGGCTTGGTGCTTATGCTAATGACTCTGCTGTTGAACAAAGCAGGGTATTTTATCATGTTGATTGAACCTCCATAGGATACACTAAGCTGTGCAAACAGGAGATAAAGTCTGACGTTATGTCCAGCTCAGTCATTGCTGAATCTGACAACCTGGTCAGCATTTCTACCTAAAAATGGAGGCTCTGCTTTCTGAAGCTGCCTGGGAGCAGATGGAAGAGAACCTGACAGTGTCCCCGTTGCATGGCCATGTCATTTCCATGTCCCAGCTTCCTGTACCACTTCTCAGTACTTGATACATGACAGTTGGTGGAAATTTTTGGTGTATGTCATGGGTTGACCCTTGTTGGGTGGAAGGTGCCCACAAAAGCAGCTCTATCTCTGCCCTCCTCAGCTGTGCAGGGAAGAGAAAATATAAAAAGGCTCTTGGGTCAAGATAAGGGCAGGGAGAGATCACTCTGCACTGATCATCACAAGAAAACCAGACTCCATTTGGGGAAAGTTAATTAATTTATTGGTAATCAGGGCAGAGTAGGGTAATGGGAAATAGAAACCAAATATTAAAACATCTTCCACTCACCTCTCCCATCTTCCCATGCCCAGTTTCACTCCTGATTTTCTCTCCCTCCTCACTCCTGGTGGCACAGGGGAATAAAGAAAGAGGAAATTCATAGTAAATAAAATCTAACATAAAGAATGTGATTACCACTGAAACAGAATTGTCTGCTGAACGTGTGTTCCTCTCGCTCTGACATCAGCATCTTCTGCCACACTGTGCTGACACACTGAATGTCTCTGAATGTCCTTTTAATATACCCTCCTAAGCTTCCCGTGCTCTCAGGGCACAGTCATGGGAAAACCAGCTCCACACAGGACTCTGATTTATAGTCAAATGTCCTTTGTAATCCAGATACAAAAAGATTTACAACAGCCTTTTTCCTTGGCAACCTTTATCTACCTAATGTGCATGTAAAATAATTATTCTAATGAGCAAAACAGATATATGCTGTTTAAAATAAAAAGTAATGTTTGAAAACAAATAAGCAGGAGTTTCATCTAAATGGGAGAACAATAAAGAACACAAGCTGTGAATGAAACAGGGGAGTGATTTTAATTATTCTGATAGTACCATCTGCACTGGCTGTGGCTCCAGAGGAAAAAGGACACAAATGTAAATTTCAAGAGTATGTGTGTATCTGAATGTAAATTTTAATATGTATGTGAAGACATGCAGTATCCTACAAAGTCTTGAAAAGGAAATGGAAATACAATTTAAGGTCCAATCCCGGGATGTTTCTTTTGTGACCTTTTCCATTCAATTAGACATTTAATGAATATTTTCTCGAAGTGATGATTTAAGTGTTGCACTGATAAGGTCACACCACAAGTCCTGTGTCCAGTTCTGGGCCCCTCCAGAAAGACATTGAGGTGCTGGAACATGTCCTGAGAAGGACAATGAAGTGGTGACAGGTCTAGAGAGTGAGTCCTGTGAGGAGTGGCTGAGGGATCTGGGGGTGCTTGGCTTGGAGAAGAGGAGGCTCAGGGGACACAACTACTTGAACTCCCTACAACTACCTGGAAGGAGGTTGTAGCCAGGTGGGGGTTGGTCTTTTCTCCCAGTCAACAAGCAACAGGATGAGAGGGCATGGCCTCAAGCTGCAGCAGGGGAGGTTCAGGTTTGACATCAAGAAAAATTTCTTCACTGAAAAGGTGGTTAATCTTTGCAATGGGCTGCCCAGGGAGGTGGTGGAGTCACCATCCCTGGGGGTGTTCAAGAAATGACTGGATGTGGCACTTAGTGCCATGGTCGAGTTGTTCAGGTGATGATTGGTCAAAGGTTGGACTTGATGATCATGGAGGTCTTTTCCAACCTAAATGATTCTGTGATTCTGTTATTTCTGATAAAGATATTGCAGAGAAAAGTAGAGTGAAAACTATCCTAGGTGATTTTGGACTTTGGAACTATAAAATGACTCACCTGTTCTGTAACAAAAATGTTCCTAAGGTGTGGGTTTTTTCAGTCTTTGGCACTTTCTTAGACTGTTCAAAATTTCTGGACATAAGTGGATGAAAAACTAGAAATGATTGTGAGATATGGCTTCCCATAAGAAGTAAGTGCAGTTTGAGATGGTTCAAGATTTAAGAAATTTAAAGTTATAAGTTTTGGGTTATTATTAGCTTCGTATCCAGGTATAATCTATATCTTTTCAATGATTTGATAGGTCTCTGTAGGAACAAAACACCTAGATAAATGTTTAAGTTTGCTTAACTTAAGTGGTTGCTTTTTTTTTTTATTGAGCATAATGATGGAGAAGCAACTGGAATGACCACACCAAGCAGCTCAGTCTAATTGTGGGATTTTCTAAAACATCTACCACATTCAGGAGTCTGAGGGTCTTGGTCTGGAGAGGAATGACAGTATTTTATATATATCTATATATATAGCTTATAGAAATGAGAAATGAGCAAAGGTGAATGAATGAAGGGGACTACAAGCTACCATTTGTAATTTGAGCTCTAGGCTTTTTAATTACTTGTTGATTCCTTCAGATTATTTTGCTTTTAGTGGGCAGTGTTTATTATAGTATTCCCGGATGTCCCAGTAAAGACTGGTCCTGTGAAAGCTCTGCACCTACATGAAACAAAATACTTACATTAGGTTTTAGAGATGATTGCTTAGAGAAAACAAACTGAAGACATTGTGACAATATGATCTTTGCACAGATTCTGCTCAACATCTGCTTGGCCTTGCCATCATGAAGATGTCAAGGCCAGGCTGAAGATGTCATTTTTTGTTTTGTTTACCAAATTGTATTTGGTTTTTTTGCCACCTTTACCCAAGGATTCTTAGTTTAAACTGAAGTTTGGTCTTATATGCCAATTACCAGGGAAAAAGATACTGACTAGGAAGGATATGCTGCCTCTGGTTAAAGGTCAGTGCTTTGTTTATGCCCTGGATCTGGGCAATCTGGCTCTCTATTTCTTTCAGAGGAAATGAAGGAATGTCAGTGACGGCTTTAAGAGCATCTCTGTTTAGAAAAGAGCAGGACGTTATTTTGAAACTTCTCTCAGTAGTTTTCAGAACATGTGAAAAACAGGGTATTTATTCATATTTCACTATGTATCAGACAATATTTTAGGAGCAAAAACCAGAGGAACAGACTTAGTTTTGACTCATAAGGTTAATTTGCTGAAGTCTTAGTACAGCCATCAGTCCTCTGAAGCCAGAGGACTGTTTTTCTTAACATCCCGTAATCATACTTATGTATAAAATTGTCAGCATTGAAAAAAAAGCAGTAAGGAAAATAACTTTTGCACTTAGCATTTTACTAGCTACAGCAGCATTTGAACACATTTATACCTAATTCCCTGAAATACCAGTGCAATACTTTTCAGTTGCCTACATGAGGCCTCTAAAAATAGTTGGTATTTTGATAACTTCTCTGTATTCTGCTTTAAATGTGGTGAATTATTATTGACTTTAAAAACTGGCTTTTCCATGCTGTAAGCTGAAAAGTCAGAGAAGTAAGGAATGAGCACAGGTGGTGTTTATGCTGGTGTCTTAGTTTTAGCTTTATTGAAGAGCGGTGCCTTATACCAACAAAGTGTGAGCAGCTGCAGCTCTGTCTGTTAAATTTCAGGCCTGAAATGCAGGGAGCACCTTTGAAAGTGTTTCCTTGTTCACTCAAGTACTCACTGATCTCAGTATATCCAACAACTATTGGAAAAGTCTCAAGGTCTTCAGGATTATCAACAGTGGAATGAAACAGGAAGCAGAATCATCTCTGTTAAATTCCCTGCTATTGCTGTGACTGAAAGCACTGGCAATGTTCTGCATATATCATTCGTTTTTCACATCATTTTGTGACATTTGAGATTTTCAGCAAGGATTTAGTGCTGTTCTATGCTGTTGAGAATTTCTTCTGACAGCACTGAGTAAAAGTTCTTTCCGGTCTGATCTATTGTCCTGTGGATGTAATGTGTCCTGAGAGCAAACCAATTGGTACCAACAACTAAAATGAGTTGGGAAGATCTGTCATTACCATGTTACTTACTGCAGCTGCTAGTTTCAGCTTCTGGTTTTGATCACAGTTCAAAAATTAAGGATTGCATCTGCAGGTGAACAGAAATCAGCAACCTGGATTTTGTAATCCTAAACCAGCTCTGTGTTCCATCAGATCAAATTTCAAATTTACAGACTTAACCAGAGGAATATTGTAACTGTGGGAAAAGGGTGGAATAATTCCTGGCATCCCTAGGATGAGCTTGAATAACACAACCTCCAGTGTTTACAGAGCTGCCACTGAAGATTACTGAGAAGTGTCGCACAGCCACGCATGGGAAGTGGTGGTTGACAGCCAACATCTCAAAGTCCTGCTTTACTGATGAGTTTGACTTAACCCTAGGCGCGAGCGCCTTCCACTCGATTAAGAACCACTGTTTAACACTGCTGTGAGAAGTGTTTTGAAGAGCTTTGGGGGGGTGTTTGATGTCAAGGGTCTTTTAGCTTTCAGTGCTTGGAGCTGGCACCTATTCCAGCTGCGAAGAGCTCTGGATCAGTTTGCATTGCCGAATACATCTGTAACCTCCAGATATTGACCTTACAGGATGAAATTGCCCTTCCCTTTTCTTTGCAGTTACTGGTTTGCACATGAACTATAAAAAGTGAACTATGGGGCAGATGGAGGAGGGCTTTGTGTTTCTGTGTTCTCTTGCAGCATGCCAAATTTTTTCCTTATTGGCCTGGAGAATTTTAGCAGTTGTTACGACTGCTGTGGCCCCAGTGATGTAGAGTCACAGCTTCTGGCACTGCCAAAAATTGGGCAGTATGAAGTAGGGCAATGTCTGTGTATCAAAACTGTAACAGTAATTTTATTAACATTTTTTTGGTAGTCACTTTTTGAAACTTCCTCCTAAGAGTAACTTAACTGTAGAGACTAGCAAAGAGGATCTGTAGCTTCAAGACTGACTGAACCAGCCAAAATTTGAATTGTGTTCTCTCTTTCCAGTGACTCTTTAGGATATCTTACCAATGAAATTTTTATTAAGACTACTAAAATTACATTAGGTTGGATACTACTTATGTATTCAACTTTCTATTTGCAGCATTTATGAGTGAGAAGAAGGCGGTTTTCCGGAGGTGTCTAGAAACTTTGTTGCTTGGCCAGCCTCTTCCTCTTTTAGAGCAGCCACTAGGAAATGTACTCTCAGTCAAATCATGGATGCTTCTTCCAGAGATTCACCAGAAGAAAGAACAGGTCCTTTGGCTCATCTTTCCATTGAACAAATGGAAGAAATTTGCTCTTTTTAGAGATAATCCAGACATTTAGGATGGAAAATTAAATGAATGAATGCAGCCTCACCTTCCTGTTAGTTTCTTGCAGACAAGCTTAGATTTTTCCTTTAGATTTTTCAAACATTCAAGTAGCTATTTTTATACGAGTTTTACTCTCCAGATTGCTTAGCACAACTTGTTACTTTCATGAGCTTCTAGGATTTTTAATTAATACTCATTTAGTTAAGAGGATTTTAAAGGCCAATGCATGCCGTTGTTTTGCTCCTGAATACTTAGATAAAGCTCTTTTAATTTTTTTCAAGAGTAGGACAACATAGTGCCAGAAGTGCATTATAACATGTGATAAGTAAGTTCCATAGATATCCCTGTGTCTAACAGCAAAAATCTCTTTTACAGATGTTTAAAATAAAAGGAGAGGATCTTCAGACCCCAGAGCTCTGAATTCATGGCTTGCATCCTAACAAGTGAGTCGTGTGAGTCGTTTATGGCTCGGCCTGGGAGTGTACTGTGAAATAATCTATCTGCCAATAACCAGATGATGTTACACAGATGCATTAGGTCTCTACTTTGATTTAGCCATGATCTTTCTGGCCTGGAACTAACTCCATATGGTGCTTCTCATTAACCTGTTCAAAGGAACAGGGCTCGTCCAACCTTCTGTCTGTAGCCTACCAGCAAAGAAGTGGGTGAAAGCTCTTGCTCTTCCAAAGGTGGATGTAGTGTCAGCTGTTCCTGTGGCTAGACTGAGTTCAACAAAACCCTGGCATGACTTCTACTTTCCCACCTAGGGCTGGTGATTCCTGTGAGTCTGAAGCTGCAGGTCTGAGTGGTCCTAGGCAGGAACAGGTTGACTGACAAAAGGTTTCTACTCTGAAATTTTTCAGCTGGACCAATCTTGGGCTTATTGGACAGAGGATCAGCCCATGCCTTAGGTTTATGTTTAGTTTTTTATTTAGGGCCACTAATGTGGCTTCTTGGCTAATGTCCTTCCAAGCTTTGCCCCACAATATTTTGGTTAGACAGCTTCTAACCTGGTTGGTTTCCCAAGATGCAAACACAAAAGATACTCTGTGTCAGCTTGTGACCCATTGTAAAATATTATAAAGTCCTTTAAAATATTGTAAATTCCTTCCTTTTGAAGACAAAAAAGCTTTTTTTTTTCCCCCTTACCAATTCTTGTCTTGTATGCATCTAATACAAAAACTCACCCCTTACAGGGAATACGTTTATATAGGAGAGACTTAAAAACCATAATATTGAACATACAAATCCACATTGTCATCCTGTCACATTTCTGCACTACAGAATGTGAAGACCCTTTTTCTGTGGTCAGGGAGTTCCTTGGGGTTTTGCCCTGCTTCAGATGTGTGCATTTCCATTCCTGTAATCCTTTTAGCTGTTCTGCCTTCCCACCCCATTTTCATCATCTCTCTAGAAACTCTAGCCCAATTTGTAGTACCAAGTCTTGCAACATTTAATACCTTTAAAAATTCTAGCTCATTCTGAGTTTTGTCAATTATCACTTTATCCTTGAGTACGATCTCTACCCTGAACACTAAGATACATCTGTCTTTTCTAATTGAGCCTTTTCCTTATCCTTCACTTTGAGATATTATTTTCTCTGACTTCAAATTCAAGTTTTCATGGATATTCTGGTATTTTATTTGACATAACAGTGCAAAATGCTTAGTTAAGGTAATGAAATCTGCTATCTAGAATGAAAAACCTTAAAAAACCAGTGCCCTTGGTAAGTCAGAAGGCAGTGGCACGCTGTATCTACTATCACTCTGCTGGTGTTCTGTTTTCAATGTCGACATCAGAACTCAAAGTCTGATGCATTTAGCAAATAGCTAATTTGCCCTTAAAGTTTGTCATTTTAAAAATAGCACTCCCAGCCTCTTGTAAGTAAGCAATTGCAAATACATAATACAAATAAATTCCCTGCAGATCCTTTTTCATCCCAGTCATTAACCAAGAGAAACCAGGTCAAACATCTTCAACGCTAAGAAAGTCAACCCAGGAACAACAGCCAGGAGCTGGGCTCTGCACTGGTGGGTGTTTACGCTGCCACTCTGTTCCGAGCAGTAGTGTGACAATAATAGAGGCCAAATTAGAAGCTGTGCTAGGTACTCTCCATGGTTAATTAGTCTTAGTACTTAACTTACATCATGTTGAAAAGCTTTGTTTTGTTTAATTTTCCTAAAAATGTAAAAGAAAAACATCCCTTTCTCAAATTAACTGTTTGCATATTAGGGAATACCTCACTGTTGCCTCCTTCATTATTATGAACTTTTCTATTTTGAAAGGCTTTTTAAAACATTGTCTTTAGTTTCAACAAACATAATTCTTTGATTTTTTTCTTAATTTTTTTCACGTTACTTTTTAAAACATCTCCTTTGGTTTTTCCTTGAGTTGTCAAATTTTATTTGAAATACTGTACCACAGTTATGGTCTTGTCAATACTTTGCGGAATGGAACAGCTACTTTTCATGGCCCTCATGAAATACTTCGCTACCTTCATTACAGAATTACTTTCGCTCTGTACTCATGTTCTCAACTTATTTTATTTGTGGTTTACTGTAGCCTCAGCTATGTTTCTGCAGTGGTGCTGTGTAAACAGTCTCATTTTTATATTTACTACTTTAATTCTTCTTTCTGAGGTGTACCATTTTTTGGGTTAAATTTCATGGCATTTCTTTGATAAGGGGCTGTAACCACATCCTTGACAATCTTTAACACGTTTTCAGCATCCACAAATTGTTTCTGCTTTCAACCGTATCACTACAGAAAATTCAGAATATAATTCAAAACCTACAGCATATCTTCTGTTTGATCTCCCACCTTTCAGGCTAAAAGAAACTATTAATAACCATTCTATGAACATGTTGTTTTCTTATTATTGTCACTTGACTGTGCAGGCAGTTAATACTAACTTCGCCTAAATGATACATCCTTAATTTTTCTATGTAAATATCAAATGCCAGCAGCTTTACTAAAGACAAGATGCAGAAGTTAAACTTCTTCCCACTAGTCTGATAGCCCTGTGTACTGGGTTTGTGTGGTGGTAAGGTGTTGGTGGCTGGGAGGGGCTACAGGGGTGGCTTCCATGAGAAGCAACCCCTATGTCCAGCAGAGCCAAGGTCACCCAGCTCCAAGATGCTCCCACCTCTACCAGGGCTGAACCCATCAGCAGTGGTGGTAGCGCCTCTGGGATGACAGAGTTCAGGGAAAAGAAGTTATTGTGCAGAAGTAATTG
>VYZT01038266.1:100287-130751 GCA_013400735.1 Pomatostomus ruficeps | reverse complement strand
ACTGCAAAGTCAAAGCAACAATGCTCCACCTAAAAAAACCCCCCTCATTCACATATATGATCCTAGACCTCTGCAAAAATCATATATCAGATCTGCCCTGAAGGGCTAGGGTAAAGAGAGAGACCGGGCATTTAAAGAGAAAAAGGTCACAGGGATTACTTCCTTAGGGGAAAAAAAATAAATCCAAAACCATTTAGTCTGCTTTTTCACCTCAAAAACAACATACAAAGAAACCTCACAACATGAAAGTTCCTCTAAATAAAAGAAAAAAAAAAAAAAAACGAAAACAAAAACAAAACAAGAGCTGGAAGCAGTCACCCAGCATGGAAAATTAACTAAAATGCTGGAAAATTATCAAACAGAACAGAAAATAGTCTTATAATGGGAAATGTCAGGCAACCCTAGTAAAAACTGAAGTTTCCATTCCCACCTGTAATCACCATCACTGCACTCTTAATAGGTAATCTGCAATTAGACACAGATGGTGAGAGAGATGGTGCAATCTTCTGTTGATGCTTGTGGTTATATATTTTGTTAAACAAAGTGTTCAGGCAAATTAAGGGCACTCCTGGAGATTTCTCCTTTAGCTCTCCAAGATCACCTCTCACATCAGAGGGCAAGGCTTAACAGCCAAAACAAACAGTGTAAAGACAAACTCTTAATACAGATAACCTGGTTTATATTAGAATTTTGTGTCTTCTATTGTTCTGAGTGATAACAGAAAGTCTATTCCATGTAAGTCTCTTTTCCTACAAATGGCAAATGAATTTGCTAAGAATTCTATTTTGGACAAAACACAAAGAAAAAACAAAATCATCTTATGCACAAGTACATGCTGAAAGGTAAAAACAGAATTCTATTACTGAAAAAAAATTTAGTAGGATATTTTAGAAAAGCCATTTTCTCTTTTTAAAATAAATTTCCTTCTGTTCAGAATGCTTCAAGATGGTGTTTGAGTTAAAATCCATACTTCAACGGGATGATATGTAAATATTAGGTTAAACCAGCTCCACTTTTCAGAGTAAAACTTTGTTTTATTCCCCATAAAATTCTACTGAAAAAAAACTTTTCCAATAATTTTTTAAAAGTTTTCTCCTTTTGATATCAAAGAATATTAAAATACAGAGAGAACTTCTTTAATACATCTACATTGTTTTCTTTTTAATCATGAAAACATTGATTTGCTTCTTAGACATTTAAAGGTGTCTTAACTTCTGGAAGACCAATTTGCAAATACTTTTTTCTATTCATAAGAAGAGAAAATTAATAAGGCAGATGCACAAAGGCTCTCAAGGAAGGAAAGATGCCAGCAGCATGTTTTGAAAACTCAAACAAAGATATGGCTTCCCTCTTAATTCAATATCCAGAAAGGAAAAAAATCCAAACCGTTTTACAGAGTAAGCAAGTGAGTGGACTCTTTGCACATCCCTCACCTTAACACTTCTTTTTGTGGTCTTCTGCAAGCAAAAAACTAATTACCATATTTGGAAAAAAGAGCTGGAAACATGAGCTGAGCTGAGCCACTTTTAATTCAGTGCTGTTCCTTCAGCATCAGCAGCAAAATGAAGTTAGCTTGAGCAGAGGCAAATAATTATAACCATTATAAAAAAATAAATTACATTTTTAGATATTAAGATGTCACACAGTTTAAGATAATAACAGCTTCTCCTGATAAAAACCATTAAGCTTACACTGCATTTTCCCAGAAATGAGAATAACTCACATGATGAAGAGACTATTTTAAAGGAAATTTATGATTACTAGGACTAGCTCATTTACCAGTTCTAAAACTGATCTCAGAATGGAGAAACCTCTATGGAGTAACCAAATCTTCAGTTTCATAGAACTTGGTTAAGATCTTTTATCCACTGGACTTTGCACAATATATGTGACAGAATGTCTTTAGCCTCAAAACTGTTTTGACAATTTAGAATCAGTTTAGTTAAGTAATGTAAGGCGACAAAAGTCCACACTCAGTTGCAGAAATATTTTGCCCCCTCGGAAGGCAAAATCATACTCAGAATGGCCACCTGTGAAATCCACATACTAACTATTGCTGGGTTTGGGCTTAGGGTTTTCACTTAAATTGTAATGCTTTCTTTCTTCCTTCCCTGAGATATGGCAAAATACCCTGGCAACAGCTATCTTGTCTCTCAACATACATCATTATACCAGCCAAATCTACAAGACTTGCAATAAAAGGGCTATCAGACTTAACCTGACAGTCTCCGCTAAACAAAACCCCTGAGTCAGAGCTGCAACAGCATCAATCTAGATATTTTGAAGCTGTGGAAATTCTGACAAAAGTTAATTCAAGCAGAAAAACAGACACTGTCAGATTATCATGTTGCTTTAAAGATATGCAACTATATATATATATATATATAAAATGGGGGGGTTGTCTTATTTCCATTGTGATGTCTTACACCAATCTGGTTGTTGCTGCCAAAAACCTCTTTCTGACATAAACTTTCTTTCCTATCTAAAAGCGAACAGTTGTCTTCATACAGCTTAGGGTTTAATTAGGCACCCTCTGGGACTTCTTCTGATCCAAAACGCAATGCTTTCTAGGCAACCCCAAATATTCACATGCTAAGCAGCCATGTCAGTCAGTCATAGCCGTAAGGAAAACCATTGTGCAGAAATGCCTAGGCTCAGGTTAGAGGGCTGCAGAAGAGTCATCAAGAGTGTAAGTGCAAAAAAAGTGAGGGGAATGCTCCAGCTAATGAGAGACCTGAGTAAGCAAAAAGAAATGGAAGAGCCCATTCTCCACTCTCCTGGGACACATGCAACCAGTCATCAGCATGACACCAGTAATCCTCATGCCAGGTTTCTTCAGATTGTTATGCAGAATGAAGAGAGCAAAGGAAATTCAGACCCAAGTCTAAAAAAGAAAATCTGCAAGGATTACATCTGTAATGGTATTTTAACAGTGGTTAAAGGGGACTATGCACTCACCACAGATCAATTTCCTGGCTGAGACTTTGCTTATCATATTTTTCTGAGAGGACTGTCAAAAAGCATTGAATCCCTTCACCTGAGCAATTAATCCACCTGTTACACTACCTCTTGGAAACCCATTCCTAGAACCTCTTATGAGCCATAGTTCAGGTTCCCCAGCGTGAGAGTTTTTGATTCATTATTCATCTTTATTATAAAGACTTTCACTGAAAACTTTTTCTTCTGGGAATTGAGGTCACATTCATATGTAGGACTTTCTCTTCACTATTATAAAATACCTTGATATGTAGATAACTAAACATGCAGAAAAACAGAACTAAAGTAGAGTAAATTGGTTTTACTTAAGAAGGAAGTTGAAACATTAATGCAGCAACATTCACCCAGCCACTGGTCAATTTTCTTTGCTTATTTTGGGATCAAATAAGTCTCATCTTCCTTGGATTTCCCCTCTGGGATTCTTCACACACATTAAGTGTTACAAGTCAAAAACCCAATGCCTTCTTTAGCAGCAAAGACAAGGGTCTTCCTGGCTGGTTTACAGGAATATAAATAGAACAGCACTGATGCTTTAGGATTCTAGCCTTTATATTTCTCAGATCTTGTACTGCTTTCGTGTGTAACTCTAAAACTCCATAGAGCCTGTTAGCTCCTGTTCTCCCACCATGGTCAGACAAAACAATTCCTCTCTCGGCCTGAAATTCAAGGACACCTCACTGTTTCAGGCCCTGAGAGATGTAAACAACAGAGGGCGGGGAGAACAAACATGGAGTAAATTACTTCATTACCTGAAGCTGCAATTGGAGGATTAACCCCCAATATGCAAATGGACAAAATTTATAGAAGTATGAAAAACCCGTGACCCGTTGTCCATTTTAGGGTGTAGCCCCTGGGTGGGCTCTGACTGCCCTAAATATACCTGAAGGCCCTCAATAAATAGAACCGCTTTTCATTCTCTTAATTTTGTCTGGTCTCTGTTTCTTGGTAGCCCCAACAAGGCATCAGCACAAGATGAAGAAATGAGTAGTGTAAATTTGCTGACTGCATTTTGACCTAATTCTCCAAATTCCCCATGTTTAAGGGACACCAGTGTTTGAACTCCCAGAGGCACAGCTTCAGAAAACAAACCTCATCAAATGTTAAACACCTCAGACTGCACAAGATTAAAAAGTGGGATTTTTATAAATCCTTCTTATGTTCAGGGTCCTTAATGCCAGCAGAGAGTTTGCCCTTAGAATTAAGAAAGGGAAAACTACTAGGCAATTACAACACAGTAAAATAATTTTTAATAATTAATTATTTAGGAAGACCAGGCTTCCGATGACCACCCTTCCCTCTTGGCTGCCGGCTGAGAGGAACAAATTGGTGTAGAAAGTATGAAAAAAACACTTGATAATTTTCTTTTCAGATGTCTCATCTATGCCAGCCAGGAAGGAAGGAAGGAAGGAAGGAAGGAAGGAAGGAAGGAAGGAAGGAAGGAAGGAAGGAAAAAAGGAAGGAAGGAAGGAAGGAAGGAAGGAAGGAAGGGCGGGCATGACCCCTCTTCCCAGGGATACCTGCTGAACTGAAAAAAGTGTACTCCTGGAAAAAGTGGGCACTAGGGCAGCATGGCAATGCAATAGATCTTTTTAAAAAATAAATCTTATTCTAGACTTTTTAATGGAGATTCTACCCATCCAACACCCAGAATCACCACTCTGATAGAGAAGTAGATACTTTTAGCCTGGGTTTCAAACTAGGGGTGAATCCACACCTCATTTATACTTGGTTCATGCCTCTTTTCTTCAGCCTGTTTTTCAAATGTAGGGACTGCTTATTGCTGATTTCATGGAAGAAAATCCCTTGATGTCTTTCCCAGGAATCACACAGAATGAAGCAGAAAAATGGCTACTCTAGCAACAAGTGAGAAAGCTCCTCTCCGAGAACAAATAAGTTTTCCCTTCATTCACAACACTATATCACTTATCACAGTTACAAATTACCATATTCAGTTCAGTTTTTGCCAACCTTTACAATGGCATCATAGAAAGACAAAGGTTAAATTAGCTGAATATATTTTGAATAAGGAAAATCATTCAAACAGAGAAAAGCTGACCTACAAAAAGGATCCATGCAAAACCCACTGGTGTGGATGGAGACAGAAAGATCTTTATGTAGAGGGTGGCAGAGCAGTGGACAGGCTGCCTAGGGAGATTGTGGAGTCTCCTTCTCTGGAGACATCCCAAATCCACCTGGATGTGTCTTCCTGTGTCACCTGCCTGAGGTGACCCTGCCTTGTCAGGGGGATTGGACTGGATGAACTGAAGATGTCCCTTCCAACCCTACCTATTCTGTGATTCTGTGATATTAACAGGATACTTTTCTCTTAAGGGCACTCTCTCTTACTCTCATAAAGTCCACAGAAGCCTGTAGAACAGTGCAGGGTGTGCCTGGACCTCAGCAGCCAAGGCATCACCCTTTCTGGACTGATCACATGACATGAAGGGAGCCCAAATGCCCAGACAAGGACTGAAGATTAAACAAACCATTACAGATGAAAGACATTTTAAAATGCACCAATTTATCTTCTGACTGCAGGTGCTATTTTTCACGTGGAAGATGGGAAAAGATCAGGCTGTGGCCCCCAGCAGTCACAGTAAATGTATATTATTGGGAATATGCTTAGGGTGACAGTTATAGTCACACTTTCTCCAGAAAAGCACTTAATTTACAAACCAGATTTGATATCTCAGTTTGTTAGTAATGCAGAGCACTCCTCCCAAACACCCATGTGGCCCTGTGAGCCTTGATTACCACTTTGATGCCAGATCTTCCTTGGAGAACTCTGAAATGAAAGTGATGAATGAGCTGTGCCATTCCTTGGGTGGCCTTGAATCCATTCAGTTATCTGTTACACTGCCAGCCCTGACAAGGATGAACACAAGGCAGGCAGCCGACAACATCTCCACCAATTACAAAATACAAAAAGAAAAAAAAGAGAGAGAGATGGGAAAAGGTATGATTGTCACCCATTGGATGCTTCATTCACCCACACTGCCCTCAAAGGAGCTGCTTGGGGAGGGAATTACGAAGTCTCTTTATTCAATTATGTGGAACAGGATATCCAACATCCCTTGGCTCTGTCCACTAAAGATAAGCATCAGACTGCTCAGGTGCATTGTCTTTTCCTTTGTTTCTTTAACTGTCTGTGGTTCACATTTATTGCAGACAGGGATTCCGATGGATTTATCACACAAACAGTGACCACCGAGCAGTCTGATGACACTTCTATTTTCATGTGCCATGGACATGGTGTCTCTGCTAGTCAAGGAAGAGTCTCACAAAAGGACAAAAGCTAGGAAGAACTGCTAGTCTGGATTGTTGAATTTATGCCAGAGCAGAATGCAGCCTGGTTTTTTCCATAATCCCAACATGTGAGGAAAGGTTCTTACACAGGCAGCGCTCCTCTGGGAATTCTCTACTTTTTTGTCTCCAGCAGTCACCCTAAAACAAAATGCATACCACTGCATTTGCATTCCAGAGTCACAAGAGTCTCACCCTAAAAAACTTCCATTTAAACCAATATGAAAGAAAACCAGGGAGTTTTGCTTTTAAACTAAAATCTTTTTCTGTGGCATCTTTTCATTTTCTACCTCTAAAATACATAAAATCTAAAACTTAGACGTGTCCATCCCTACATGTCACTTCAATGTCACTTCACTCTCTTACATTTTACACCACAGAAAACTTATATTACACTGGAAAATAAGGAGCTGCAAAATAATTTTAGAACTAATACCTTTTCGAACAACTGCTTACACTTGGATTTTGCTCAGAACTCATTTTTTTCATAGAAAGTGTAATGAAATCCTTTTGTTTATTTTCATTTTCCCTGAAGGGAGAATTTTCATAATGTTGGATTTATCCAATTGATACTAACATTTTAAACAAAGGCATTTACTTTTAATCAGCCACTTGAGTTCTGCCTTTAGCCACTGAAAAGAAACATCTCAAAAATATTTTTCTTCTTAGAAATAATTTCATCTTAGAAACCTGCCTTTAGATGGACAGATCCCTTGAGGTGCTTCTCTCTTGTCATTTACTATTGAGGGAGTGAAAGCATCTGCTGTGGACAAGATATTGAAGTTTGGTTCATAGCAAGTGAGATACCAACGTAATGAGTAATACAGTGCAGAGGCCTTTCCTTTGTTGTCTCACATCTAGGTACCAAAACTAGAGTTGACTAAAAAAAAAGCGATAATTTATTTCAGGAAACAACTGCCTCTTCATTAAAACTATTATTACAGTTCTTGAAAATTCTGTTTTAAAACAGACTATCCTCTGCACTGAAATTAAGTACTCTGCTTCTTCTGTTCATGCAGGATAGCACTTCAGACATTGAAAGAAGTACAAGGCAGAAAGTACTGTAGACAAATAATTTTTGCAGAGGCAATGCAAAAAAACCCAGTGGCAAAATGATCTGAACATTTGCAGCTTTAATTTTATTTCTTTTAATTATTATGTCAGTTTAATACAACAATATATACTGGTTTATATACACTTTATATGCAGATTTTTGTCATCATTGTGGTCTTACAGGTTCAGCCCTCAGTGCTTAGAAAAACGTTGCAACACTCTGTAAGGAAGGTTTGTGTTTCCAGTCGGCAGCTCCCAAGCTGTTCAAGCCTGGGACAAACTGATCCTATAAATTGCATTATTTTCTCCTGTGCCCACAGCCAAGACTCAATTTTCTGCACAGATTTAAAATCATCTCTTATTTAAAGTGAGGAACAAGGGAAAAGGCAGCAACCCACCAGATGGGTGATGCTGAGAACGTAGTACCAAGGATGTTCACCATGGGATTAACAGCTAGCAGGCATTGCTCCAGAGAGGATACTGAGTAAGCCCTCTTTATGGTGGCGGTAATCTTGGTGCTCAGACTGTAAGTGAAAGTAGTAAATAGAAAGACTCTAAATAGAAATGCTCTTTTTTCTAGTTGGAAGGCATGGCTTGACTGCTAATAAGTTACTGGATATGAAGTCCACAGTACAATTAGAGAACCAATTCTGTTCTTTCAGCCTAAAAAAGGGAACCAATCAATACTTACATCTGTATTACCTGGAGAAAAAGAACATTATAAAAAAGAGTTACATTTAAAACAATTAAATCTTTAACTGCTCAAGGCAATATACTGCAAGCAGTTACTGGACTTGCCTGATCAGTAATAAGCAAACAGCAGAAATGCAGGACAAGGAAAAAAAATATATTTTAATTGGGGTTTTTGAAATGCCAGAACCATAAATAAATGTTAGGTGCTATAACCTCAAAAATCACATCCAATCCTGACACTCAGCATCTTGAACATGAGTAATGGTTCTTTGAAGGTCCTCCCACAGGGCTAAATGTACAGACATCTCAATTTCTCCTGTCCAATTCCTGAACAAAAACATATCAGCAGATGCTGACAGGTGTAGAGAGCTGCAATGACACCAGGAAATTACACCTGCCTCGGACTGGTGGCACAGAGAAGCAGAGACATTCAAGACTTCACCCCACCCATAAACCTGCCCAGCCCCTTCCCATGATCCACATCCAATGGAGGGTTCCTCTCTCCCCTGTGCTACTCCCCCCAGTTGTGCCTCAAAACTCTTCCTAGAGGCCTCCAACATGAAGGAGTTCATGACACACACAAACAGTATTTACTATCGTTGCCTTTGAAAAAGCTTTCCAAATATTTTATCCAGATTTTGGGTTTGAAACAAAGCCAGAACAAAGCCTACTCTTCCACTCATTTTGTTATCAGCCCCAGTTATAAAGCTCCTTTACAATAAAATACTAGCAGAGTAAGGCAGTATTTCACACTCAACACAATACCCATGGGTTTTTCATGCTGCCACACCACAGCTTATATAGTCTGAAGGGCCACACTGACAAGCAGACTGGAGAAACCCATATAAACTTGCCAACAACAAAACTATGTAGTCTGGGATTTCTAAGAAATACAAAACTTTACAGCTTCTAAAAAGAGAAGTTGTTTTTGGTTCTCAGGGGAGTTTTTGTGCTCTGAGAGTGACTTCTCCTAAACCTGGGGCTAACTGAAGCCTTTATGTAATTCCCAGAGACAAATTAATGTATGGTGTAAGTACAGAACGTAAGGATGAATGGTTGTTTCATCAGCATTTAAAAAAAAAATCAGATTTCTCACTTCATACCTCAGATCTAGCTGTTAAATTCATATTTTTACCAAAAATAGTCACTGAAGTCTGTCTTATCCATACCTCTTTCCATCATCTTTCTATCCACTAGTCACAAGTAAACTTCTTCATTTGAAAGTTTTCTGTAAAGCATAGAGCTGATGGGCAAAAATGAACTGTCACTGTCAATATACTGGAGCTAAGAATTCATCGGTCCTGCTAGGACTCTTCTATTTGAGCTAATCAACTCGCGTTGACATCTTAAATTCCCAGAGTCTGCCCCAAAAATTATTCTGAACAATGGACCAGATTAATCAAAGAATGGAGAAAGATTCACAGCTTGCTCCTAAATTACAAGGGTGATTCACCTTTAAGGGTACAAGTCTTTAAAAATGGAATTAACTCTAGCAAAGGAAAGGAGAAAAATCAAAGCTCTAGGATGAGCCAGTGCAGAAGCAGGTAAGGACAAGAGTTATTTTTACTCCCAAGTTATTTTTACTTCCAACTCCTATTCCATAAAAACTGAAAGCAACTCCATCAGAGAGGGGAGTGTTTAAAGGAAAAGCCAGGATTGCAACAGCTCCTGACAGGAATATATAACAGTGAGTCACTGCAGCATCCTGCAGCATCAGCCATCCCACCATCCCTCATGCAAGGGCGGACAGCAGCAAGAGGCACCAGCACTTCCACACCAGGAGCTGAGCCCCTGAGAAGTACATCCTGGGCTGTACAGAGCTCCTTACACCTCTTTTACTTTCTAAAGATTGTATATTAAGCTTGAGAACCTGCTTCATTAGCCAGGCAATGATATGCCCTTGTTTGTGAACTCATTGGGCCTTCAAAGTTTAGTGATCCTTAAAAAACTGATCAGCAATGTAAGATTTGGAGACTGAAAGGAAACTCTAAACAAGTTTGTTGTTGGTGGGGGGGATTTTGGGGGGTTTAGTCCTGCTTTTATCCCCTCTTCAATTCCATGAAGCTCTTCTGTCAGAGATTGCACGTGTCTGATTACCACTTATGCACACAGATATCTAACTAGTGTGGTCCTGCTGAGGAAAATATTTTACTTAAAAAAAAATAAAGAAAAAATAAAGAAAAGAAAGCTAGTGTCAGAACAAAGCACTTGTTTAAGTTGATGCCCAAAATTCCCATCTTTTCTCATACTGTATTTAACTCATACTGCTGTTAAATTCTAGCAGAGGAGCAGATATTTCAGGAATCACTTCAGAGTTAGTTCCAAAATGACTGAAGACCAGTCAAAAGAAACATCCAGAAAGTAATAAGGTGTAAAAAGGGAAATGCACTGAGCTTGATTCAGGATTTGTTCCTTTCAAATTTTTTTCATGATTTCTGTGTCTGGAATAACTGCAGGGTGAGAACAGGAGAGGACTTTGTGCAATATTTGGAGGCGGTGATGGGTAATCTGTATTGCAATCTGTACTAACCTGAGGATAAAAGATTTAAAGAAATGGTAACACAGGGACTCAGGTGTGGGGAGTGTGAAAGGAAAAAAATGAGAAAGAACAGTGAGATTTATGTAAACCCCCTGGGAGTGCCCTGGAAATTTCTGTGATGAAAAATTGAGATTGATCTGAGACTTTATTGAAGAAAAAAGTCAGTGTTGTGTAAAGGGAGAGAGGTTAGCTGGGTCACTTACCAGTCTGTCCTGATTTTCCCTGTTCTTTCACTGAAAGTGTGCACATGGCCACATGAGGCTCCAAATCTTGCTCTGAAGTGAAATATCATATGGATGGGAAAACTTTTTGGAATTTGATTAACTTGTGCTGCTGTTAGTGTCAAAACCTAAGGCAGTATATCTATGCAAGGATGAGGGGAAAAAAGACCCCAGCACAGAAGAGGCTTAGCTTATGTGGAAGCATTTAGACAAATATGCCTCACTGCAAAAGCCTGTGCTGTCAGTTCAACACTGATACTTGCAGAAACAAGACTCAGCCACACACCAGCTAAGCAAATGCATTATACTACCCTTATTCCTTCCATGAGGAGTTCAATACAGGCAGGTTTTATTTTCAGCCTTCATCCTGATTTAGGTGTAGTAGAAACCTTTATACTGCAGAAGAGTTCTGACTAGAAATTCCTGCCCCTGAGAGTATAGAAAAGCAGAGAAACAGCATCATTAGCTACAAAGTCAGTAATGAAACTTCGATAGCATAAGCCACACATGTCTGAATTTAGTTACTTAACACATGCATCCTCATGACTCTCTTTTGTCTTCTGGTGTGCATTTCATGCAGAAGCACATGTTTAATATTTCTTATATTTTCTCACTGCAGATCATTTTTGTGGTCACGAAAGGGAGGTACATGTTGCATCGGTCCTTTTCCCTTTGTGCTAGAAACTGTTGGAGATTTGTGTTAAAAGACATCACAACCTGTAGTGTCACTGATTTTCAGCAGTTTTGATGCTCTTCTGCTATACACACCCACTTCCTGAGATAGCATGAAAGTATCTCATATCAAACAATGTCAAAACCAGAAAAACTTATAACCACTACAAAAAACTTAAAGCTTTCTGGCACTTGAAAGAAATTTGATCCTTTTGCTGCACTATTAGTCATTACTGAGCTCATCCAAAGAGAATCAATTTAGTTTCCACCCTGCCTAACCTACCGAATCTCTCACTACACAAGGTTTTGGTCCTAAATGCCTTGTAAAAGACAGCATGATTTATGTCACATCACTCTGTGATAAGCATAACTTGCATACAAGTCAGCATGAGCTAGTTTTTTACTATGTATAGCTGGGGACTGTTTGTCATCTTCATTATTTGGCCTGAGTTCATGCAATGTTTAAAAGAAAGAAAACCTTCCTTACCCCAGCTGGCAGAATAATGCTGATAGTAAGTTTGTTTCAAGTTTGCTTTGTTTGGCAATGTCTACTGAAAAATCAGGACATCTTCTCCCTCTTGTTTGCTAGCAGTGTCTCAAGCTGTGTGTAACAACTATATTCCCAATTTATCAGAAGACTACACAGCAGAAGACACTTTCTCAGAAGACTCTCTCTGTAAGATGTATTAAATATAATAAATTTACATTTTCTTCTGACTTACTACACTAATAAAATACATATAAAAATCTTCCTGTTTGTAGCAATTTGATACACCTTCAGCAATGTCAAGTGTGATGTAATAACATTTCTAAACAAGTCCCAGTCATGAGTGTAATTCTGGGACTGTTGGATTCAGTATCAGGAGTTAGTAGAAGCAAATCTAATCCCTCTACACCAACTTCAATGAATTTGGCCTCTTACTGCCCTGAGAAATGAGTTTTGCATAAAGCTCAGCCACCAGTGTGACCCCATGGGACGTGAAACCTCACAACCAGGTGATGCAGGAACCAAATCAGCAGGATTCACCCCACTTGTCCAAGAGACTTATTTTCTAATACAAAGCCTTTGAATGCAAATGCAGGTTTCTCTGAGGTACAATACTGCCCTTTGAAGCTCACCAAAAGGCATTTATGGCAGAGAGTAGAGCCCACACGGTAAATGGATGGATATCTCTCCCAGCAAAGTCTTCGTTCTTTCAGCATGTAATCATATGCCAAAGGGGAATGGCTTCAAACTGGAAGATTGATTAGATATTAGGAAGAATTTCTTTATTGTGAGGATAGTGAGGCACTGGAACAGGTTTGCCCAGAGAAGCTGTGGCTGTCTCATCCCTGGAAGTGTTCAAGGCCAGACTGGATGTACCTCTGAGCAACCTGGGATAGTGTAAAGTATCCCTGCCCACAGCATTTGGAACTAGATGGTCTTTAAGGTCCCTTCCAACCCAAAGAATTTGACATTCTATGATCCATCTGACTACACTGGTATCTTTTACCACATGACTCCTGTGAGGCTGCTTGCCCTTTCCCAGGCAGATTGAGAAAAGTGAGGTAGAGGTTAAGGAATCAACCATCACTCCTACCTAAGAATCCATGTTTTGCAACAGTGCTACCCAGGAGAAGAGCTGAAAAACAACCATCAGTCATGGTATTTATGTAAAGAGAAACTAAAGGATAGTTTATCACAGATGTAAAAAAAAAATTGTGTTAGAGAGTTTTGGGGCTGGTGAAGATAAGATAAAGTAACAGCTCAGGGCTGGGGACATTCACAGAGCACAAGCCCAACACCTTCAGGGTGGAGAGCACAGCCGCAGGGCTCTCAGCTGGCAGGCCAGCACAGACCCTCGGTCCAAAGGCTGGGGGGAGGAGGGATTTTGGGTGTAGCGCCCATCCCCGCTGTGCAGAGGAGCTGAGCTGAGGGGCCCCTTCACCTGGGGAGATGCCACAGGCACATGAAGGACAGATGGGGTGCCATGACCCATCAAAGGCCCCCCCCAAGGGGTCCCCAGACCCTGCACCAGAGATGATGCAATGGATCCGCAAAGTTGCAAGGGACAGTGTCAAACCCAGACCCCTTAGGGGAGGCANCAGTGTCAAACCCAGACCCCTTAGGGGAGGCACCTGGGCATTCCCACCTGCCCAAAATGTTTCTTAATCCACTGGACTCTATACTCTGCAGCGTGGCATGGCGGTAGCAGCAGGGGACCGTCAGCATCCAGGGGACCAGATAGAGGGGAGCAACAAGACGTCGCTGGGACCCTCAGAAGGGTGATGTGCTTCCACCTAACTCCTGTCACTCTCCCTGTCCCACACCCCGCACACACACTTCTCTCTCTCTTTCTTTCTTTTCTCTCTCTTTGCCTCTTTTACTATTAAATAAAATATACCAATTTTTTGGCACCAACATCTAACCTCATTTGGTTTTAATCACATTTTGGGCATATTTTGAACCTTCAACGTTCTTTCTGTTTTATACACAGAGACTTAGCTTTCTCTGCTCCTCTGGGTTTAAATTGAGTCGCAATACTGGCAAATTTTAATTACACCAACCAATACCACTAAAGAAGTACCTACCAAGGAAAACACAGATAGACTAGTGAAGGTAGCTTACGAGATCTCCTGAAACACGATTCCAAGTCTTGCTCTGGATTCACATCACCAGTTGCTGCCAATAAACCTAGGAGTGAGCGGGTACAATTCCATGCTTTCCACCTCAAACCACTTCAAAACCCCTTCACTCTAGGGGACTTATGGGTCAACCCAGGCTCAGGCAGGCAACTGAGCAAATTTAGGTCACTGGATGTGGTCTTTCAATCTACTATTTCTTTTGTTGCAGAGGATGAGGCACTGAAAAAAGCTCCTGGTGTTTCTCCCAGCAAGCAGAGAGCCTTCAGCTTCAGGAGGTGTTAACACCCTGCTATCCTAGGCAATGGAGCATTAACAATTTACAGAGCTCTGCTCAGAGGCCTAGGGCTTCCTGCAGGGTTAGGGCCCAGACCTTTCTAATTTTTTTAAACTATTTTACATATATCTCATTCTTTTTCTAATCCTACAGCAATGAGTACTTCTGCCTGTGACCTCTATTGTTTGCAATGCCTTAAAGAAATATAAATACAGAGGTAGAAAAAAGAGAAGGATTCTTTTCACAACATCTCAATGAGACAGATTTTTGACTGAAAGCCAAAATGTTATGCTACCATGCAGTCCTGGAATTGAGCCCAACCCGCAGTTGCTTCACTTCTATAATATCAGATCTACGTATCAAAATCATACTCTTGCTGTAGGGAAAGTGTAATGATAATAAAACTTTCTTCCTAATTCATTCTGGAGATGCGGTTATTAGAGGAAGCGGATGCTCTTCTCTGGATGGCTATGACAGAAAAAGACTCTCCACATTATGCTATGAAAATGGGGGTCAGTTGCATTACTTAAAGTGTCTGTAGTTTACACTTTTCAATTAGGAGGTAATCAGGAAGTCATTATGAGTAAAAATGGTTGGAATGACCTTTGGACTGGCTTTTGTCTTGCGAATCTCCAGAGGCAGCTTGATTGAAGGAATGAAAGGAGAATGGGATGAGGTAGGCTTATGATAAATAAGAATAATTATCACACTTTTTATCTGATAAATAATGTATTATGATTTGCCAATAATTCATGACAAAACACCTACTTCAGGTAAAAGCCTGCAGCATGACTTCCTTTTATGCTTCCCTGCTTACTGCCTGGTATTTGCACTAAAGGAACATAAAAGGAATGTTTAGAGTGTTTACTTGGAAGCAGAGAGTAGCCTCTGTGTCCTCGACCTTTTCAATAAGGGAGGATGAATTACAGCCCTGATAGAAGCAATAAATTGATTCTTCTGAGTCACTGCTGCATGTTTAAGTATCAGAGCCCCATTAGAAGAAAAGGCACTTAAAGCTCTGTCTCTCTTGCTCAGAAAAGTCTTTAAAGCACTTCACATATTACAAAGATTATTCTCCTTTTTCATGAGTAAGTGTTTTAAGATAGAGGACAGGTGGCACAATTTTTTCTAAATTCAGTGCCTGAGCAGCAGAACCCAGACTCAGTAGCAGAACAGCCTGCCCTGGGTTTTCTTCAGGGACTCCCAGGTTTGCTGCTCCCCAATTCGTGCATCCTCACCCTTGCCACTGACACTGGTCAAGATATTGCATTACTCCTATAACGGAAAGCTGCACTGATAACCATTATCCTTAGGGTACATCAGCTGCTGCTGCACAATCATCTGACCTGTAATTGATGCGGGGATAAGGGGCTGTCCCATCCCAATGTAAAAAGAAGGGCTTGGGGAGGATTCTTTTTAATAGATAGGCTTTAATAGGCTCCTCCCACATCCCAACTTTCACAGGCATCTTTTGCAGGCATCTGGGCATTTGCTGGCAAGTGGGGGTTGCTGGCATCCCAATCATGGAAGCTTTCCCTCCCCTGACTGGCTGTCTGGTGAAGCCTCTCCAGGGACAGGGCTCCTAACACACANTTATCCTTAGGGTACATCAGCTGCTGCTGCACAATCATCTGACCTGTAATTGACGCGGGGATAAGGGGCTGTCCCATCCCAATGTAAAAAGAAGGGCTTGGGGAGGATTCTTTTTAATAGATAGGCTTTAATAGGCTCCTCCCACATCCCAACTTTCACAGGCATCTTTTGCAGGCATCTGGGCATTTGCTGGCAAGTGGGGGTTGCTGGCATCCCAATCATGGAAGCTTTCCCTCCCCTGACTGGCTGTCTGGTGAAGCCTCTCCAGGGACAGGGCTCCTAACACACATACAGCCCCCAGGGTAATCTTTCACTTCATGGAGAACATATGTCGAGGCATAAACGAAAATCAAACTGGTCCCTCTCAGGGGCACTGGGCTGTAGCAGATTATTTCTGTTTCTACCCAATTTTATTCTGTCTGCATGTGTGAATTGAAGCTGTTCACTTTCTAGAACCCTAGATGGATCCCTACTTAAAATGTTCCAACTTTTCAGTTAAGTATCACCATTCATATTAGACAACCAATCTTAAGGGAAGCAACTGGACTAATATCAAACAAGTCAGTACCAAAGCCAGCGCAGAACCAGACTGTGAAGTCCTGTCCCTGTCACGGTTATCTGGCATACAGAATTTTTGGAATGACATTTGCTTGAAGGAAGACAGCATTTTGAGCCTAGACCCAGAGTAAGAATTAGGCAGAAGTGAGGCCATTTTGCCATGTGTTGACTACTGAAGGAAGATAATTAGGAAACTAAAGGCAGATGACACTGCAAAAGCAGATGGGCCTGTCCCGGTTGAGAAAGATCTGTCTTCTGTTGCTCCTTGCTTGTAGTATTATTCTGAGATTAAAATTCATCTGGGGAAATACTGAACCAGAATGAAACAGACATTGCTAAAAGACAAATTGTGGGGGAAGAAGGCCTGGAAAGAAGGAAGCATGGTCTGGTAGAACACTGAAACATGAGTAGTTCCTAGTTGGGGCACTCTGTGTCTCCAGGGAAATTCTGTGCCTCACAGGTCACTCATTGATGGGGCTCAGCTGTAGCTGGGATCTGACAGTGCACAGCATCTCCTAACAAATTTCCATCAATCAGATAGTCAAACTGGGAAGAGCATGGAAAGCTTATATTTTTGGTGCTATATGTACACGCACACAGAAGAAACATGACCACAATGCAAATTAAAGGCTAAAGATGTTTTTCATGTTAAGATAATTGAGACAAGTAAAAGAAATAAAGTGTATAAAATCATGAAGCAGGTGCTACTCCTGCTAAACTGAGCCCTAGGGTCACACAATTTTTAAAGACACAGTAGAAGGAATAGCTAGTGGAAATAACTTACTAAAACTCTTTGAGAACAGGCCCTGTCTTGAAGGACTGCAGTGAAGGAAATAAACTCTCCATCTTTAGGAAGGAAAATTTAACAATTGAGAAGAACAGAAAATAGAAACTTACATTCTCATGTTGACAGATGTGCCGCTGCAGCAAATTTGAAGTATAGTGGGCAAAAACAGAAATAACAACCTGGACAGAAAAATATATGAGCAATGTTGCTTAGTAGGGGATGGAAGGTACCTAAAACCTCTTACCTTGCCATCTTGATTCCATTAGTTGCATTACCAAAAATATCCTCCATCATTCATTATGGTAGAAAATATTTATAAGACACCAGAAGTAAAAATTATAGAACTCTATCTCTTTATCTTTCTACTTATCCTGTATAAGCCATTGAAAACCTTCGGATTATTTAAGTACTTTAATTTTTTGACTGACAGACCCGTGAGTTACTGCAACTCAAATTTGTAGTCTCAGAGCTCCCTGTTGCTGCAGACAGCCTGCTTCCAGCATCTGAGATACCCAAGTGTGATGCATTTACACCATATGAAGGAGCAATCTTGCCCTCAGGTGTGCCACCACTGCTTTGTATTAAGGGTTTTTAGGCAGAGTAGTTCATTGCTGTTTCACAGTATCTTCTGGGGCCAGTAAGGAAAGGAGGGTTTCCTCCTGAGTCCTCTTACATATCTCACATATTTACTCTGACAAAGAAAGGCACCCAGCATATTTGAATCAATTCCCCAGAGGTCTGCAGTTCCAAGCATAAACCTTAAAGGTTATGCCCATCCCATTTATTTTCTTCAAGAATGAAACCCCCACTTTTATTGCTTTTCTCCTGAGACAAAAAATTACCTTTGCAGAAAAATATACTTGCTGCACCATTACTGCTAAGGAGTCAAGTCCTCACTGCTTTGAAGAGGTGTGTGAACAGCCAGCCTCCTCTTGCTGCATGAAAGCTGGAGTGCTTAATTTTATGCTGCTTACACTAGTTACTTGCAGCTGCTCCTGATGCTTATGGTGCATATGCCAGTTAATGTACATTATAATATTTCCTTTTATTTAAGAGAAAGACCTCTTCCACCCAGAAGCCATTTAATATGCCACACCAAGAAATGCCACAGATATAGTTCAGTAGGTACCTATAAGCTCTAGTTGTCTAGAAAAAGTCTTTAAAAACACATAGTATGCCTTCTTTATTAAAGTAGTTAATGACCTTTTTCATGATACCTAATTTAACTGATGTAGCTCATTATTACTTTTGTTGCTCTGTTCAGAGATGTTCTTCCTACTCCAGATACATAAGCTGTTTGGTCAATTAAGTATTTTGAATAGCTAAGTATTCTTTAATGTCTGTTCTTATACTTGCATGTCTTTATTCCTAAAATAAAGCCCTATATATAGGTTATATAGGGGTGTATAGGAATACCGTGTTTCTATATTTCTTGTCTTTCTGTGACAAAAAATGGACACTTTGAAAGAACAAATAAGCCTGTATATTGTGATAAGAGGTTGTAGGGATGTAAAGTCTGTGTTTGGCTTTGGTTTAATGATTAAAATTTTGAATAAACTTTTAAATGTAAGCCAGAATACAGAGAGCACTTTGCAAACACTATTAGCCAGGACATTAATGGCAGCTGTTAATGCTTTAATCTACCTGCTTTACAAAGACAGGTGCCTGTGTATCAAAGCCTGGAGAAACTCATGGACTCCTGGAGTGTCTCAGGACTGGAGGTTCCAGCAGAGTGGAGTTAGCCACTGCTGTCATACATCTGCTACAACCTCAGTAACAGCAGGGATTTTAACAGAAATTTAAAACCTGAGGTCTAGACATTTTTGTCTGCTACCCCAAAAATTACTTTTATTCTGTGTTTCAGTATCTTCTGCTCTCTTTCCCTGCCCTGTATGATCGCAACACCAATGGAATGGGACCATCCTCCAACTTGGAGTCCTAAAAGTGACATTTCTGCTCAACTATTTTTCTAGCTACTGTAATTCACCTTAACTTTAAAATCGTATTTAGTCAGGATGACCTTAAAAATCCTACTGGACTTCTCTGAATGTACCTTCATGGATATTTATGAATTCTGCTCTCCATGATGGTATGTTTTTTTCTATTTTGTTTCTTTTTATACTATTTTTCTCTTCTGTAATCTCTCTGGCAATTCTATAAAGCAAACAGAGAGTAAAGAGGAAAGGCCTATTTAGCAACAAAATGTGGAATAATATCTAAAGATCTCCATTTAAAAAGCACTTTTCCTCTATAAGTCCTTCAAGGTGTAGATTCTGGAGAGCTTGACCTATTATTAGCTTGCAGTTTAAAAGGAGACTTTTCTTGCCAGTTGCTGGATGGTCAAGAGTTCAAAAGTTATTGACCAATGAGGAGGGCAATTGCACAAAACTGTTTCAGGTTTTGTTTGAAACAAAATGGATTATTTTTGAGAAGCCCTGAGGATAATAAATTATATAGCAAAATCAACTCATTAAAACCCTGTGGCTGACAAGAGCAGACCAGAAAATGCTGTAATGATGATAGGCCTTGTTTTGCACTATAATGAGCATAGGTCAGGTAGTGGTGTCTAATTTACTTAGAATGCATTTTTTTGCATATTCAGAACTCAGTTTCTCCACTGAGCTAAATATGCGACACTGAAACCTCTTGACCATTTAATCCCAGTGAACTCCCACCACACCAATTGCAATTAATTTGGGGACGATGTCAGGAAAATAAACATACAAACAAAAACCAAGTAGGCACCACTGCAGATTTTCTGTGGCCTCTCTTGAAGAGAAAGGAGAAAAAAAGGGAAGGGTTATTAAGGGACTAACAAAGTAAGCAATCCTAATTTTTTAGGAAATTGCCTATGAAGTTTCTACAAAGCTGCAAGAAGGAGAAACTGCTGACAGAGCACAATAAGGAGTTTCTTGCTTTCCAATATGAAGGCTTGAGCACTGGTGCATAAGCAGAATGGGATGCATTTTTTCCTCAGAACCAGGGCAGCTGGGAAAGAGATACAGGCTGTGGTGGCTTGGCAGAGAAGGAATAGATTGTGATGGCCTTAAATATCACTTTTCTAGGCATCAATCAATTTACGAAATGTCATTTCCTAATCCTTACAGTAGCCTAATTAACACTGCAAAGCTTTCCAGGTTAGACAGGAGAAACACAGAAAGACTTCATGACTACTATCCCAGGGTGAGACTTTATATGACAGGGCTTTCGGCATGCAGACAAGCATGGCCAGACTTTTTCTGGAAAGAGTCAAGTTCATTTTTCAGACTGTGAAGCAGGTCCAAAAGAGCCTAAAAAGAATAAAAAAAGAAATAAAAACCGTTAAGAAAAAACCACAGTCTTTTTCACTTCTCCAAACTTAAAAAGTATTCTGTAATGTTTTTCAGTCCCTCCCTTTATACATCAGAGTGGCTGGACCCGATTCACACCCCCTGAAACAGGCCCGTAAAATTCTCTTTTTTTGGTAGGATTTTTTTCTGTGGATGCACAGAAGCTCCCTTCAAGGAGCAACAAGTCCTATGGACCCTTTGAGTTTGCTGACATAAATTCATTCTGCATCCATAATGCCAGGCATGTGCATGAGAATCCTAAAATCCACTTAATTCACACAATCAAAAAAAATAGGATTATTAGTTTAAATGTAGCTTTCCAGATGAAGGCACATTAAATGCCAGACTAAAGAGTTTTATATTGACAGCAACAGCAGGTTCTTAGTCCCTAGGGCTGGGTGTAAGTGTTTGGCAGCTCAAGACACTCAGACAGATGTCTTCTGCTTCCCGCCTTCAGTCATTTTTTTTTTTTTTAATAGGACATGTTTTCTCTCATTATTATGAACAGCATTAGGACTCCCTGTTACTTGCGTGGCAGCTGTAACTCAGGTGATTTCAGTGGAGACAGAGCACATTACCATGGTAACAAGTCCAGAGCGGCCTGTTACTTTTATCAGCCTTATCCTGTCTGTATAGACATAAGAAGCAATGAATCTGTCATCAGTATTTACTCATCCCCCTCACAGTCACACCTCAACACCTCATAATCTTTAATGCACTTGCCCTCACTCTCTCTGAGGCAGTTATGGTGGTTCTATCTCAGAAGTGTGAACTTGAGGAGATGGATATACACAGGCTTGGTCTGCCTCTCATTATCTCTCTTTACCATTTGTAAAGTAGAGACAAAAACCTCTTCAGACACCTGTAGGAGGTCAGGAAATCAAACCCAATTCCCTGTCCCTGAAGCCAGGGTTGTCCCCAGGCTCCATGTGCAAGTTCCATGGCAGAAGGCTGCCCTAGACCATGGCCAGGCCCTAGGATGGGGCTCTAAGTTTTTCTGCAGGAAGGGACCAGGATTCCCACCATGCCTCCATCTCGTTAATTCCCGCAGGCCACCAGATGCTGTGCAAAGGGGAGGGTTGTCAAAAGGAAGCTGGCATCACATGGCTCACGATATACTATATATGATATGTTTCTGCTCCTTTAGCACCTCCTCTCTTACTTTTTGATCTTTTCAGACAAAATTCTTTAAAGCTCCACATGAAAATTAAATAAGCAGCCCCAGCTCATTCTGCCTCCTAACACAAGCTGTAAATACCATATTCCCAGTCATGCATATTCCCTGACTTGAACTTTAAGCTGAAGGGTTTTATGTGCCTCAACACTGCAAACATATCTCTTAAGGCAGACCATGTGTAGCAGTTAATACTTCTGTACTGCCCACCTGGATGCAGGAGCCATTACATGCCCTGCAAGCAATTCAATAGTTACCTATAAAGATCTCATTACCAGGCAACTATTCCAATTTTATCTAGACTTTAATATTTCTTGAAGCAAAAAAGCATACAAAGTGGGTTCAAAACACCACCACCTCAATCAAACTCCATATTGAGGCAATCTGCAGGCCAACGTAAATAGAGAAAAAGAGAAAGGATTATCCTCCACATACATAAGCTGTCTTGTCTGGCTTCACTGTCTCAGTCCATACCTAAGACTGGCACCACCTGCTTCCCAAACGTGGTAGCGAAGTGATACGGTGAAGTTTCCACCAGAGTGGTCCAAATGCAGCACTGTTCCTTCAGAGGATGCTGTGCCAAGATTTTCCTTCCATTTCCATGTACATACTTCTCATCTCTTTCCTCTTCTCTATTTCAGCCTGAGTCCTTTTATGGACAAATTTAAGGAAGGAAAGAAGACACTCTGAGAATACTTGCAGGACGTGTATTTCTCTCCTGTACACACAACATCCTTTTCTACACACAGTGATCACTCTCTTTATTCTGTTTATTTGTTAAACCAACAGCATTGTTTTGGATTTCCCTCGAGTGAGAAAAAATACACGATATCCCCAGAGGATCCTCAGCAGTCAGCCTCTTCAGGGTATTTACATTTGCAGTCTACCAACCTAGCCATATCTCTTCCCTCAGTAGTTAAGTTAATGTCTCATTTGCGTGCTCTCCACAAAATTCCCACATGGAAGCAAGCTTTGTCTCCTTTTGCTCTTCTCTCTTGTTCTGGAGCCTATGACAAAGATTGCAACAGGAACAGCTCACAGTGTGAAACAGATTCATTCTGGTGTCACAAACAGTAATGGGAATAAGGCAGAGGACTCATCATGTCTTTTCATGACAGTCTCGAGATTGGAATTGCACAGTCTTACTCAGAGACAGGCACTGCCGCATCCGTCATTCATTGGCAGAGAGAAAAACACTTCTGCTGTGCTCCCAGCACTTTGGCAGTAAAAGTAAAATACAGCCAACTGTTGGTTACAAATCCCAAGATATTACTTTCTTACCTACTACTTTAAGCAAAACTCATTTATTTTAGTAACAAGCTCAGAGAAAAAGAATGCCTCACCTGTAGCCCCAGACATTATTTTGCTGTAAGGACACTTCATAGAATTCCACTCAAGCAGCTAATGACATATATGAAGTACTACACGAGTATATTTGTCTCATCTGGTTCTTGGCTTGTTCATCTCCTCAAGTCTCTTTTAGAACTTCAATCAGCAAACAGAAAGTATCCCAAATTGATTTGGGTTTCCCCAACCTTCAGTTTCTAAGCTCTTCAATTTTTCTTGCAATCCTGGTAAGCTGCTAGGCTTAGTTACCATCTGAGCTGGGTGGAAATGGTCACTAAAAGTAAATGAAGAAAATGTTTACAGCTCATTTATTCATCTGAAAAAAATAAAAAAAACGATGGGAAAAGTCAAGTAAATCAAGTGGCTTTTATTAAAACTGACAAAAATTAGGGAAGAAACAGTAAAATGGCAGCCAGGAGAAAAGTACATGTAGCAACCATAACCTGACAACTGCAGCAACTGCTAACACATTCTTGTGCCCTCAGCTTAGAGAAGGGCATCTGCTGGCATGGCATCTCTGCTTACATTCAACTAACCAAGTAATACGCCAAATCAAAAACATCTTCCCCATCCCTATCATCTCAGCATTTTCATTACAACAGCTGAACCTGGTTCCTGGCTATTTTATTTATGTCTCTGTTTTCATGCATGTCTATAGCAAAAAATAAGGCATGACATGAACATTAAGAGAAAAATTAAGTGCAAAATGAACAACACTCAAGCTGCAAGCTTGTTTCTCATAATCTCCCTGTCAATCCCATCTTCCCATCCCAGCCTGCTTCTAATTGCCTTGTCTATGGGGTCCCATCACTCTTACCTTTGCCTCTGCAGGTAGGAATCACACCACCTTCTGTACATCATACCATCAAATGTTTCTGAACATTTCTGGAGGCAAGAGAAGCTCTGCAGACTTTGTGTTATAGACATAGGCAAAGGGTATTCATGAATTACAGGAACATTGTCTGAGACTGAGGAGAGGTGTATCTTAGGTAAAACATTGGGAGTCAGCTGGGAAGTAGAAAAGGAAAGGAAATATTTTTTCTACAAGAGATTATCCAGCTGTGCTTTTGATGGCATTTTAACTGGGATGCACATGAAGGGAAAATGTTTAAAATACATAATTTTAGCTGTGAGGTGGTTTTCTTCCTTCAAAGCAGGAAAGAGGAAAAAACACTGATATTTTTGCAGGCCTGTGTTACAAATGTGTAAGGCAGAATGATTTCCTCACTGTCAGTTTAGGAAGACATAAAGAAGGGGGGGATAAGAGACTTCATCCAACAGCTATAGATGCACGCCTGATTAGGGGTTTATAATTCCCACTTCAAGCTCAAACCTGAGTCTGTTCATAAGCTAATTGTCCTAGGGTGACTTTATGATGCTGTATTGTATCCCCCACCGTCTGCTTATGCCGGATATTGAAGTCTGTGCTTTTAAGACCAGATCTGAGAGCGAAAGGAGGGGGAAAGCGGAGCTCACAGTTTGTGTGTGCCCAGCTCACTCCCTGCCCCGGGATTCCTCTTGGTGAGCGGTATGTTTAGCACGGAGAGGGGTTTTTTTTTCCTTTTTTCCTTTTGGCTTTTAAACTAACTTCTGATTCATTAGCCAAGACAAAAGTTTTCCTGGACTGTGACTACTTCTTCTGTTCGCTCTGCTCTGGCCCGAGACTCAGACTAATGCCCGGAGCTGCATTCCAGCGCCGCAGCCACACCCACAGAAGGACTCTTTGAACTTCAGAAAGATTCTCTGAATTTGCCATCTCTTCAGAGCAGCGAGAGGTTTTAGTGTTAATATTATTCATTTTTTTCATGCTTGTGAATACTTTGCTTGTTAAATAAACAGGTGTTTTTTTTAATTATTTTCTCGAAGGAGATTTTCTCCCAAACCTGCTGCGGGGAAGGGGACACCCTATCAGGAAGTTTCCTCACAAATTTGTGTCAAACCAGGACACTAATCCATCTCCCCCATCCTTGTCTACAGGATCGGGCCCTACAACAATTTACAAGTCAAGGAATGGACAGGGGTGAATTATAAAAACAGTTTTCACAGAGGACAAAATGCCTCAGGATGACAGAGATGAGAATGCACTGCAGTCTCTGGAGGCAAAATCTCTCATACCAGCTTTCTTACTGTGTCACAGAAATGTTGTTTGCTTGGTTTTAGGTTTAAGATGAAGGCAAGGAAAGAATACTTCAATGAAACTCTGTGCCACTCATGGAGGAGTTTTCTATAACTGCCACGTTATTTTTTTGTTTTACAAGGGAAGCCAGCAAAATATGTTGGGACTGTTGGAAATAACACAAAGGAAACTGAGAATTTACAGTGTAAATAATGTTGTTTCTTTTGCATATCTCTGCACCACAGCTGTATGCTTTAGCTTTGCCCGAGGACACACTTCGAGTCTGTGCCCAAAGGTGCAAACCTTGATTCCGCACAGTGCAGGGAGCTGGCATCCTTGGGATTACAGAGAAAGCAAGCAAATACTTACAAACTTCTAAAAAAAGAGGACAGAGGACTGGACAGACTGGAAGGTAGAGCCTCTAGGAACCAGGAAATTTATGCACATCCCTCTGGCCTTAGGCACTCTGAAGTTGCAATATTTAAACCAACAGAAATCTTTCACTCCCTGTCTGCCCTTCCTCTCTAGACGATATGTCCAAGTGTGACATTAATATTTGCCACAACTCTGAAGAAATGGAGCTGGGTGCAGGTTCAACTGAAAAACCTAGGGGAGAAAAAACCCAGAGGAGAAAAAACCCCGACCAAACAGTTTTACTTCTTCCTGAATGCAGTTCGTTCTGCAGCAGCAAAAAGCAACTCTGCCACACAGGAGAAGGTGGAAAACAAAAGCAGCGATTTTATCAGCTGATGCTGCCCCCAAACTACGGACTGAGCACCCTCAGTGATAATTTTCAGGACTCAAACTCCCATTGATGAGCTTACCCAACGGTAGGAGCAAAAAAAAAAAATTAACAGAGGCCTCAGGTTTTTAATATTCAAAGACATTGTATGTGAAGACACTTTGAATAGACTTTTTATTACAAGGGCCTGTAGTGACAGGGGCTTGGCTTTAAAAGGAAAGAAGGTTGGTTTGGATTGGCAACCCAGTTGTCCATCAGTATGAATCACATGGCAACTGCCTTTGCAACATAGTCCCTCATCAGCTTCATCACAGCATGTCACAGAACCAATTTGAAGAATCCCAGATTGCCTCCTGCACTGTAGCTTTGCAGTTATAACCAAATATTTTGGAAAGGCTGTTTTCAAGCAAGCCATGTACAACATTGTCTTTAGCATAATTTTGCTGAAAGATGATAAGGAGGAATTTTTGCTAATGGCTTTTCACTTACTTTTCATGACTGTTGCTGAGAAGAAAGTGCTAAAAGTAACACCCGTGATAAGAACAGGATGAAGAGTGGGAGGGAGTGGCAGACACCAGTCTGTTTTTCCTCACCTTCATGAATATCTGCCATTCTTTCCATATCACGTTATCATCAAGGGTGCATATAATGTCACCACATGGCTGAAAAGAACTTCTGTTTCTCTTCTCACAAGTTTCTTAATTCCAAATTTCTACCTGATAGTTATAGTTGATGAAAAAAAAGAAGGCAAAAGCAAGTTTCAATTTCCCTCTTAACTATTTTACCGTAACTAAGAGACCTCTGCAAAAATAGTTTCTTGCATCTGGTCACTCTCTCTCTGTGGAGCATAAGGACATTTTTGACAAAGGTAATGCTCATTTTTTGGCAAGGAGTAACCCCCTACACTGTCACTATTTAACATCTTTCTCAGAGACATAGACAATGGGATTCAGGGTACCCTCAGCAAGTCTGCTGATGACACCAAGCTGTGTGGTGTTATTGGCATGCTGGAGAGATGGGGTGCCATCCAGAGGGACCCGGACATGCTTGAGAGGTGAGTCTGCAGAGTCTGTGCAAAACTCATGAAGTTGAACAAAGCTAAATTCAAGGGGTAATCCCAAGCACAAGTACAGTCTGGGTAGAGAATGGACTGACATTAGCCCTGGGGACAAGGATTAAAGAATGCTGGTGGATGAGAAGCTCAACATGACCTAAGATTGTGCACTTGCAGCCCAGAAAGCCAATTGTGTCCTGGGCTGCATTCAAAGCACCAGGGCTGGAGGAAGAGGGAAGGAATTCTGCCCCTCTACTCTGCTCCTCAGAGACCCCACCTGCAGTGCTGCATCCAGCTCTAGGGTCTCCAGTATAATGTGGGCCTGTAGGAGAAGACCACAGAGATGACCAGAGGACTGGAGCACCTCTTCTACAGAATCAGGCTGAAGTAGAGAAGGCTTCAGGGAGACCTTATAACACCTTCCAGTACCTAAAGGGGCTACCAAGAGAGCTGGAGAGTGACATTTTACAAGGTCATGTAGTGATAGGATAAGGGGGAATGGCTTTCAACTGAAAGAGAGTAGGTTTAGATGAGCTATTAGGAACAAATTCTTCACTGTGAGGGTTGTGAGACAACAGAACAGGTTGTTCAGACAAGCTATGGATGCCCCATCCCCAGCAGTGATCAAGGCTGGGTTGGATGGGGCTTAGAGCAAGCTGGTCTAGTGAAAGGTCTCCCTGTCCATAGCAGGGAGGGTTGGAATGAGATGAGTTTTATGTCCCTTCCAACCCAAACTAAAGGCTTTGCTTGTCAATTTCTTTCAAATAACACTAAATAATGGGAATATGCTAGATGTGAAAAGAAGAAATAGAAGACAGGTGAAAAAAGGGCCTTCTCTACTGAAAAAAAAGCCCTTACATTTCAGGGAACAATACAGCATATACTCTGTAGGATGCATTATGAACCCGTTAATTCTGCGCAGGACTTATGATCAAGTTGCCTTACAAGAATCCCTAAGCTTTAAACAAGGTACAAAATTCTCTCAAAAGCCTTTGCTGCCATCTCATGGCATATTTGGAGAAAGCCAGAACAGCTCTGGCTTTGAGAAATGCCACAGCTTCATCAGGCATTCACAGCACCTTCCTGATGCACGGACTGCCACGGTGTCCTTCAGGAGCAGAGCTGGGAACACCATGCAGTTGCTGCAAGGTCATCTTCATTCATGTTCATTAATTTATTCGGATTGTGGAGAGGACGACTGAAACCAGGCACCCTAAGTGACCAAGTCAATGTTCAAATAATGAAAATGGAGGTGGCTAGAACACAAGACATTGTTGTGCTCAGAACCTCTTTCTTCCCATTTCCAAGCTCTGACATGAATGACCTAAACAAACGCAGAAAAAAATTGCCATCATATAGACAAATCTACAGAAATAAGAAACTATGGCATTCAAACTATTAAACACTCCGAAAAACAAAATAAAAATCTCTAGAGGAAAGAAGGTACTCAAAAATCAGCTGTTAACTTGTATCTAGGATGTATGTACAATACACTGTCCTTCCCTTGTCTGTCACTCTGACATTCATTAGTGTGTAATTAAGATGTAAGGTGCTCACCCATGTCATCTCCAAAGGACCTCAAAGCATTTTTCACCATTTCTGTTGTTCTTGGACAGCAGGCACCTTGTCACAGCACAACGGAGAACCCAGATTTCCATTCACATTGCAACATTTTAGTCACTACTTCAGCCCAGAAGTTGTGACTGAATGTGCTGGTGAATTAAGAGGATTTCTCCTTTACATATACACACCCTCAACTCAGCCCTCACAGAGTTCTGCAATAGAATCTAGTTTTGAACAAATTTTCATGTGAACTCTCACACCTCAATGCAACACTGAATCTTGTATCTGCTGCCCATTATGGCACTGACCACAGCTTCAGCAGCAGCATGCCTCCTGGTAAAACCCTACCCATCATTTTCTATGCAAAAGGTTCCTGCTATTAGAAAACATTATAAACAAGTTTCCCGGAGAAAAAGCCATCTGTAGAGCTTTCCCACTCAACTTGCTTTACTTGAAGCTGAGGCTTGCTATTCTAGTTGTTCCTTCAAAGCTCACTGTATTTTGATATAGGACACCAGTAGCTGCAAACATCAAAGAGCCACTGACTGTGTAATTTTACAGTTGTGCTTCTTTTCCACAAGGAATACAGAGAATTCATTAGTAATCACACATCACAGAGTGCATCCACCTGTTCTTCTCCTTTGGCAATTGTATAATTACACAATCATTTCTTATCAGAGAAACATTTCCCTTTAACTTCCAAACAATAATTGCCCATGGCTTTTCTTCCATTTATGTCACATGAAGAAAGGGAAACACTAAAACCACAGTTATGTGGAGGGTTGCTCTTGTTTCCTTTAAACAGCAAGACACAGGATATGTTGTCTTGAGTTGATTTTATGATGATACTTTATTCCCTAATCACCTGCTTTATGCCCAGAAAACTATTGCTGTGGTTAGGATGGACCCAGGGAGTGGCGCAGGGAGCCTTGGGCTGCTGCGTGGTTTGGGTCAATCTTTTCAACCAGCATGTTTCAGGTGGCGAGATGGATTGTTACTTCATCACCTTTGTTGAATTACTTTTTTTTGGCCTGCTCAGACAGAAGCTTCTTTTTTTTTTTTTCCCTTTTTCCCCACCTTTTTCCCTAGGCCCCAGCAGAAATTTTTCATTTTTTTCTTTTTGGTTTTTTCTCCCTCGAACTATTTTTGGCTTGGTTTTTTTTCCAGTCCAAGAGCCTGCGGGGGCAGATCCCAGCCAGTCCAAATCCTGAGAGAGAGCAAGACAACAAGCAAAAAGACATTAAACTCCACCAGCTTTGCCTGCTGAGAAGAAGAAACCCATGCCAAAACTTCAACAAGTTCCCAACTGCAGCACAAACTCCTTCCTCCCCATCCCTAAGACAAAAGAAGGGCAGCCACCATCTTTGCCTCTTGGCCACGTGGTCTGGTGAGTAATGGGAGTTAAAGTTTTGAAAATCTCAATATCTAACATTTATTCAATCCTTTTCTGTGCCTTGGTGGCACCCTTTAATTTTTTTTCTTTGTTAATAAACAATTTAAGGTGTTTTTTCACTTCCACATACTGATATCTATTTCTCTCATTGGCAAAAGAAAAGGGAGTTATTGTAGCCCTTTCTCTTTAGAGAAAACGTTCATTCCAGGGTGTTTTCTCCTGAAATTTGTCTCAAAACCAAAACACATGTGCAGAGAGAAATGTTCTTGTAGTCTTGAAACAATGGAAAATAAAACTCTAGGAAAAAATATTCCAGTCGGCAAGTGACAACCACACACTACAGGAGGGAGAAGCTGGACATTCCACCTGTAACTGTTCTCTCTCTCTCTCTCTCTCTCTCTCTATATATATATATATATATATATATATAT
>VYZT01038266.1:0-96832 GCA_013400735.1 Pomatostomus ruficeps | reverse complement strand
ATGGGGAGATAGAGAGAGAGAGATCCACTGGACAGCTGGAAGACTCAGAAAGAGAAAAGAGATGTTTTGCTTCTGGAGACAGACGAAGAGAGAAAAATAGAACCCTTGCTTCTGACATTAGAGCAATTCATCCTTAAAACTACACCCCATGAACTAATGACCCATACAAGAATCAGTTTTGGGACGACTGTTTGGGCTTTTTACGTTGTAGCAGGTCGGGCACGATGCTACCCCGTTTATAGTTTTAAGCTAAGCCTGGTGTTTGCCTTAAAATATTTCTCTTCAGGATTTCAACAGATCCTTGTTCTCAATCATGAACCTTCACATGATTTTTCATGAGTTATTTTCAACCCACAACACGCTATAGAACAGGGAATTACAGTGAAAGTTCTGGAAATGATCAAATGAGTTACAAACAACAGCTAGAGGATGCTCCAGAGTGAGAGCCTGGAAAGTGACTCTCAGTAGAAGTTGAAAGTGACACTCATGGCAGGTTGTTTGATGTAACATCGAGCTCTTGGACTTTGAGTATCAGCAGTTTCCCTATATAAGGATTTTATGGTGTTTTTCCACTGTTTTCTCTCCAGGAATCATCAATAGCAGAAGAAAAATGTGCCCTTGTTAAGAATGCCAGATGGTGTTGGCAGCAGAGACCTCTGCATGAGTGTCCTCCACTTCAGCCATCTCTAACATTCTTCACCCTCAGGAAGCTGCCACTTAAGTCAGCTCCAGGCAAAGAAGACAGGCACCCAGCAGGCTGAGCATGTCACTGCCACATGCCTAAGAAATAGGCAAGCCCTCCAGAGGTTAAGTCCCCACCAAACTCTGTGCCACCAGGCACTCAGGGTTCAGGTTTGGTAAGCCACCAAGCCCAGAGCTCCAGGGACACTGCTCACACAAAAGACATGCCAACTGGAGTACAACACATCAACAGTGTTCCTCCCGGCCCATCTGCCTGCTTAGAGGAAGCATGGCCCATAGCCATTTTTCCTGCTTAACCAATGGTTAGAGTTACTCTTAGGGTTAAGGTTTAGAAATCCACCAAGCCCAGAGTTCCAGGGACACTACTACCACGAAAGACATGCCAAGTGGATAGGAACACACCAACAATGTTGCTCCCTCCTTGCCACCTTTCCTGGAACCAGCATCAGCCAAAAGTCCGTTTTACTGCTCCACTTAGGGTTACACTTAGGATTAGCATTGAGAAGACCACAAAGCCCCAAGATCCAGGACACTGCTCCCACGAAAGACAAGCCACGTAGAGCACAACACACCAACAATGTTGCTCCTGGCCCATCTTCCTGCTTAGAGCCAGCATGCCCGACGGCTATTTTTCCTGCTCAACCTAGGGTTAGGGTTATGCTTAGGGTTAGGGTTGATAAAACCACCAAGCCCAGAGCTCCAGGGACACTGCTCCTGGAAATGACATGCCAAGTAGATAGCAACACACCAACAATCTTGGTCCCTCCTTGTCTTCCTGCTTAGAGCCAGCATTACCAAATGCCATTTTTCCTGCTCAGCCAAGGGTTAAGCTTATGCTTAGGCTTAGGTTTCAGAAAACCACCAAGCCCAGAGCTCCAGGGACACTGCTCCCGCAAAAGACATGCCAAGTACTGCCCGACAAACGCGACACACCAACAATGTTACTCCTGGCCCATCTTCCTGCTTAGAGCCAGCCTGGCCCACAGCCATTTTTCCCACTCAACTTAGGGTTAGGGTTACCCATAGGGTTAGGGTTGAGAAAAGCACAAAGCCCCGAGATCCAGGGACACTGCTCTCATGAAAGACATGCCAGCAGCCTTGTTGGTGTGTCGCGCTCCACTTGGCATGTGTTTCACTGGCACAGTGTCTGTGGGTGTCTGGGCTTTGTGGTCTTCTCAATGCTAACCCCTAAGCGCAACCCTAGGTGGAGCAGTAAAATGGGCATTTGTCTGACGCTGGCGCCAGGCAGGATAGTGAGCAGGGAGCAACATTTTTGGTTTGTCACGCACTACTTGGCATGTCTTTCATGGGAGCTGTGTCCCTGGAACTCTGGGCTTGGTGGTTTTCTAAAGCCGAACCCTAAGTATAACCCTAACTCTTGGTTTAACGGGAAAAATGGCTGTCGGCCATGCTGGCTCTAAGCAGGAAGATAGGCCAGGAGCAACATTGTTGGTGTGTCGCGTTTGTCGGGCACTACTTGGCATGTCTTTCGCAGTTACAATGTTCCTGGAACTCTGGCTTTGTGGTTTTCCCCACGCTAACTGTAAGCATAACCCTAGCCCTAGGTTGAGCAGGAAAAATGGCTGTCAGCCATGCTGGCTTGAAGCAGGAAAACGGGGCAGGAGCAACATTGCTGGTGTGTCACGCTCTGGTTGGCATGTCTCTTGTAGCTGCAATGTCCCTGGAGCTCTGGGTTTTGTGGTTTTCTCCATGCTGACCCTAAGTGGAACCTCTATCCTGGGCTGAGCAGTAAAGGAGTCCCAGGTATGAGGCTGGTGCCCGGTAGGAGGACAGGCTGGAAGCACCATTGTGGGTGTGTCGGGCACTACTTGGCATGTGTTTTGTGGGCGCAGTTTCTGTGGATCTCGGGGCTTTGTGGTTTCCTCAGTGCTAACCCCTAAGCATAACCCTACGTGGAGCAGTAAAATGGGCGTTTGGCTGATGCTGGCACCAGGCCATGGCTGTCGACCATGCTGGCTCTAGGCAAGAAGATGGGCCAGGAGAAAGAGAACTGAAATGCAGGGTAACTTTCCATCCACTTTAAGCAAAGGAATTCCAGCTTTAAATATATTCTTTTTTAGTCTTAGAAACTCAGATATATCTGTATTACCTTTTCAACAGCAGAGTTAGGAAGCTAAATATTATATATAACAGAATGAACAGTTACCCAGTATAGCATATTTTTATTTCCTTATTATTGACATAAAGTTAGGATTGGCTGCATAACTCATAAAAGTAAAGCTGTGAACTGAGCTGAAGGCACAGTAATCAATGGCAACCATGGAAGCAGTAATCATGACAGGGTGGAATTCAGCCTCCTGAGAGGAGTGAGGAAGGCAAGTCTAGATGGATAAGCTGCCAGATGAATAAACTGCTACGTGATAAATGGGCTGACATCTCAACTCAAAGGGTGGTGTTGGTTAATGGCTCACACTCTGCCTGAAGGCCAGTTAAGAGTGGAAATCATTGAGGGTCTATGATGACGCATATTCCATTTGATCACCTTTACCTGGAGGGGGAAGATGGAATACACTCCCATCAAGGATGACAGGGAATTGAGCAGAGCAGACAACAAACTCCAAGACAGAGCTATTCACATGAGCCTGCACAGACTAGGGGAAGGGGCTGAGAGGAACTGATGTGAAACTCAGTAGAATATTCCCCACCTAGGAGGGGCTTATCCCCTGGAATGGGACAGGCTAGGAACTGACCAGCTGGATGGGTAGGATAAGCTAAATATAAGCAAGCACTGGACCTTGACAGTGAAGGCTAACAACATATGATGCTCTTGAAATCAAAATTTGCAATAAATTAGATATTTCTTCGTTTACGTCAAACTTTATAGCTCATTTATACTGCTAGACATGAAACAAAGGTCTGATCAATTTTTTTAAGGTTTTTCTTGTGCTGCTAAAAAGTAGTATCTTCAAAAATAATTATTTTTCATCTTTGTGCCAAAATACAGATACTTCTCCATAGAGGAAATTGCATTTTCCAGGCAAATTAAGCTTCTTACTAAAAAACCTTATTTTACATCAATATTAAGAGTCTACTTCAGAGCATTTAATGCTTATTAAAAAAAACAATTAATGTATTTAGGAGAGAGACACAGTTACTTCAGCACAGGCTTTTAAGCAGGTGTTCTTAAAGCCCAAGATTTCCAAAACAGCCTTTTTAGATGGATCTACCTCGAATGTTTTCTGCATTATATGTCTTAAGATCACAGAAAGCCCAGCTCGGCAGAATTTGTCATCCTTCATGACAACAGCAGGTAAACTGCAGCTCTGCACCACCACTGGGAGCTGACACCTGGAGATTAAATGGACCTCAGGATCGCCAGTGAGGTTTTTTGTCACGCACTGATCACCCCCATCTTTGCCAGTCAGCACTAAGAAAACTTTAAATAATTTGTAGTCACAGTAGGATAGCAAAAACAGTGAGATAGATGTATGAAGAGGAAAGATACTATCTCTGTATTGATGAGAAAAAGCCAAATATAAATGTTCCTCAGCGACACTATTTTTCATCTTCTTCCTGAGATGAAGTTCCTGAAATAGAAATCAGAGTACAACATTCACAAAAGAATACAGAATTAAAAAAAAAAAAAAATTAAATCACCAGTTCTTTCACTATCTGCTACAACTGATTTTAACATAAGACACTACTAAAGACATCCTGCCTGAATAATTGGCAGGCCCTTTTTTGAGAGAAGAGAATGGTTCCACATCTACACTGTCTCTTTATATACAGATCATTAATAGGAAAATTATCTGTGTATGGTTCTTTTTACATTTTAGCATATTTCTGACATCAAACAAAACCTAAACAAAATGTTTCATTTTCAATTTTAAGTGCCTAAACATCTTAAAGCAAAGCTTTTTTTTTTTAACATTAAAACCTCCCACAATATTAACCACGTATTATTGAAAACAACCAGTTCCTGGGCACATATCTACAACAGTCAGTTCACTAATACAAACATCTTTCTGTAACTGCCAAAAGGCATTTATAGCAAGTATTTAGGCCATGGGAAATAATATTGGTTTCTGTATTAAAAATTAATCTAGAGTTGGGTGAGATAATAACTGAAGGACACATAAGCAAATAAACATTCATCACATGATCCTACATGAACACCTCAAACACAGAACTACTTTAAAGCAGTCAAATTCAATAGTAGTAGAGCTGAAATTAATATCTTCTCAGTATATTAAAAAATCAAATTCATTTTCCTTATAGTGGGTTGAAATCTACATTTTGCCTACTATAATATTCCATAGGAGTTTAACATAAGGCACTGATGCAGTAATTTTTCTGCTCCATCACTCAGCAGAATTGCCCATTACCTTACAGATGACAGCTGGCATTGAAAAGCCTTGGACGCTAGATGGCCCTCTTACAACAAGCGTCACGCACCATGGTTCCAGTGCAGTGAAAGAAATTTAAATGTTGCTAAGAAAGGCCAGAACGGGTTTTTATACACATATATATAGAACACGAAAGGCCAGAATGGGGTTTTATACACATATATATAAAGCACGAGTGACGCTGTGTGGCAGGGCATATCCCCCCTCTCCCCACCACAGGTGGCAGGTGCAGAAGGGAGAGATACCCCAGGTGGGCACCGCCCAGCAGGGACCATCTCCTGGTGCCAAAAGGTCTGCAAGCCTAACCAAGAATCAAAACCTAGGTATGGAAAGTAGAGATGGTAACAGATAATAGGCGACCAAAAGGCTGCTTTACACTATAAAAGTACTGCAGATTATCACGGGGGTAGAAGTCTCTTACACACTCCCTGAGAACGGTGCCAGACGACTTCTCCCCAAAGTTTGGACGCATCTTTGTGGCTACTTTTCCGGAAATTGAGGGAAAGGATTTCAGTGTGTGCCCCTCCAACAACTGGATGGTAAGATACATTGAATCCTAATCTATTCTTTTATTCTATTCTAGCTGTAATATAGGTACCATAATTGTGCACTGTATGTTATCTACTAGCAGTGTTTTCTTAGTTTTTCCTGTGTAGTAAGAGTCTGGTTTAAGCCATACGTCTGTTTTTCTTGGCCTATTCAATAAATAATTCATGTTATAATAGGCCTGATCAGTCATTATTAAGAACTTGCAACGACAGTGTGTTGTGGGGTGCTGGCTGCCTCAATAAACTGCTGTCTACTGCCAAAGGCCTGGGCAGGAGACAGAGACTAGTTTAAAACTCCCCTTTCCATTTGTAACACACTGGAACAGCATCAGTCTTTTAAATAACTGTCCAGATTAATAAGGTCTTTGCACAGTTACATGAACATGATGTAAGTATTTAAAAAGAAGGAAAAAAAAGTTTTCATTTGATACATCTCAAGTATTGAATTTTTTTTCCACATAGACATGTACATCACACTTACTACTTTTTATTACCTACCACAGAACCAAATCAATAGCCCAAAAAGAGACAGTGGAAGAATAGAATCAAGTCCACCTGATGTTAAGAACATACTAATGTCTGTTATAGGGAAACATTTTTAAAGCCTTAAATGACAAGACCAGTGGCTCTACAACGAGTACTGCTGCTTTTCTTTGACTAACACGCTGCCACACAAAAAACAGGGCAACACACAATGCAATACCTACTTTACCAGAAGATATTTTATTTGAGTAAATCTTGACAGCATGGAAGTTGAGACAGATTCAGTATCTTAAGTACAGCTCTGTGGTAGCAATCAAACAGTGAAGGTACTGACAAGGAGGTAAATCAAGAAGAGTTACTCTTACCATGGCCACATCCATAGTTACTAGCATTTAAACTCTATTTATTCTCAACTACACTACCTCCTTCACTACTAAACAGTACCCTTATATGCACTTGGGTTATTATTTTTGCTTTCCATGGAAGTTCACAAAGCTCATAGGTCCATCTTTTCCTGGCCACTCAAACCACTCAGACATACACATTCACCTTACCAACCATATCACCACTGAATTTTTAATTCTGGTTGACCTTCCCAGACTCAATCAGCCATTTTGATCATTATCATGCTGTACAGAACTGCTAAATATTTTGATAAATTCTGATGAGGTTTCTATTTCCAAAGTATATTATTCTATAGTTTCCAACCAATAATCACCTGTTCTAACAAATTATTTTTAAAAACTGCTTAGAAGTAATTTTAACAAAATAGGCTTCTGTAATGACTGCAACTTGTTACATAGGCCATTAGAATACCAAAGTATTCAGTCTGGATTTATTTGAATTTTAAGTTACTGCAGAAACTTCTAGGTCCCTCCACTGCACTAGGAACTGAATATCTCACAGACTTTCCTCTCAAAGAGCCTTCCAAGTTGGAAGTTTCCTGTGTTCCTGTTACACACGTGAAAAAGCAAAAGCACAAAGAATTTTTTGTTTAGTGTCACACTGGAAGTCTGTGCTAGATGAAGCCAGAACATTAGACATTTCTCCTTAATGGCTTTATTGTTTGGTTGGTTGTGAGATTTTAGGGTTTTTTAAGCTCAGGTTATGACAATAAAAACTACAGTCATGCTAATTTTATTCTCAAGTCTCTCACAGAAAAGAAACTAAATTAATCTGTCCAGGAGTTCTGTCTGTAAGTGACTTTACCTGTGATTCCTCAGTTTTTCCTGTGAGAAGGGCTTCAGACAGCATCACTCAGCTGAGCTGTACACCCTTACACTGCCACATCCCACCCCTCTCGCACAGTTCAGTTCAGAAAATTCCTCCCAATATCTTGTCTCTAAGCACTGATATTATAAAGTGACTTCCTATATTTTTTGTTTCCAATACAGGTGTTTTTTTGCACTGTTTTAGCTCTGCAGAGTTGATACTCCTTGTGGATTTATGCACAGATTTTCAATTCAAAGACTTAACAGCCTACCTGGTTGCCCATTCTCACTTAAGTATTTTCACATAACTACTCCCCATCCATCAAATGTGTTTATTAATCCCTTGGCAGCTTACTAAGACAAAAGCAGGCACAGGCATACACAATAAAACGAAATGTGCAATACAGAACTAACCAAACCTAGTAAGACATTGCACTATTTGCTCACAGTATTTTTCCCAGTACTTTTTTCTCTAATTAGACTGTAAATTCTGTGGGAAGTGACGGATTTTTATTCTACAGGCCGTATTTACAGTAGCAACTGTTTTGAAAGAGGGAAAATGAGAAGCAATGACCAATACAGGATGTGCACCATAACTTAAAAGACAAAGATAAATAACGTTGCCTACCTTTGGTATAAAAGTCACCTTGGCGACTTAAAAATTATAAACATTATGTAAGTGTAACTTTCACTAGATGTGCTGTTTTTTACCCTTTTCCCTTTCAACATGCACTAAACAACAGTTAAATTAGTTTCACTCAGCTGCCCTGTTAACAACGTAATAAAGAAAATCACTTCTCTAAAAAGAAATGTGTCCCATAAAAATTAAAGACAAATAAATAAGTACATAAACATCCTCTTCCTTCTAGTTCCCGAAAAAGACCTCGTTCATTTCTTGGTTACTACACGGTAAAACAGAACTTTCGTCAAACAGACCCATCAACATTTGAGAAACGTTTAGCACAATGCAATTTTAAAAGGCGGCAAATATTTAACTTAGTGCAAAGTAACATTTGTGCTTTGAGGCACACCACTTGAGAGGCTGAAGTTGTATTTCCATCCAGACGATCCAATTGCTGGACGAGCTCAGGGCCACCCCCGAACCCTCTGGAAGCGCTGAGGGAGGAACTGAAGACCTTCGAACCCGAGCTTCAGGCGAATAAACTGAAAGCTGTGGACGGTCCAGGAGAGCAAGACGCGGGCGGGCCATGAGGGGCAGGCCCGGGATACGGGGGACAGACACGGGACACAGGGGACAGACCCAGGATACGGGGTATAGACACAGGACACGAGGGACAAACACGGGGGACAGGTCCAGGATACGGGGGACAGACACGGGACACGAGGGACAGACAGACACGGGACTCAGGACGGCAGCACACGCCTGAGCTCGGCCACTGCAGCGAGCGGCACCACCGAGCCGGAACTCCCTCACAGGCCCGCTCCCTAAAGCCTCTGCTCCCGGCTCCTCTCGGCACCCCGGCAGCGAGGTCCAGTCGGCCACAGGGCTTTACCGCCGCCGCCACCTTCCCTTCATCCTTTTCCTTTTCCTTATCCCGCCCCTTCCTGCACCGCCCCGGCCCTCAAGCGCCGCCCGGAACTGCCGCCCGCGGCCCGCGCTGCACGGGGGGACTGCGGTGGCGGCGGACCCGGCGGTGCGCCCTCCTCCGCCTCCTCCTCGTCCTCGCCCCCGGTGAGAGAGCGCGGGGCGCTCGGCGGGCCTGGGACGGGGGCTTGGGAGCGGGAACAGAAAACCTGGGCTTCGGGAGAGGGAAGAGGGAATTTGGGGCTGGAAGGGGGAAGGGAGAGGGCGATTGGGAGGAGGAAAAAGGAGTTTGGGAGGAGGGAGGAAGAGGGGGGTTGGAAATAGGAAGAGGGAATTTGGGATTTGGGAGGGGAAGAGAAAAATGGAGTTTGAGCGGGGGAAGGGAAAGGGCGTTCGGGAACGGGAAGAGGGGTTTGGGAGGAGGAAAAAAGGGGGTTGGGAAAGGACAGTAAGAGTAAGTGTGGGTGGGAGAAGCAGGGTGTTCGGCAGGAGGGAGGAGGTGGGGAGCCCTCAGGCACACTTGGCGGCTCTGACCCTCGGACCCGGGTGAGCTTTGGGTCTCCTGCGATGCCGGGAGGGCCCGGAGGGAGCGGCGGCCGCGCTGTCCCAGTGGGACACGGTGGTGACAGGGGACGGGCCCTCCTGGACACACGGACACACCCGGAGCTGCGGCCCTGAGGAAGTCCGTGCGGGGCAGTAATGGATGTAGAAGGGTGGTATTTTATTCTCTTAAGCATTTTAAAGTGTTGCTCTCGGATTAAGGTCTTTCCTTCGTTCGTAAAGAGAAATCCCAGGGAGAAATTGGCAGCAAGTGGGTTGCAGAGGGTCATGTCGTGGCTTTGGTGTAACTATTTCAGAAATTCGGTGTTAACTAAAGTTTGCTTCTCTCCCTGAGAAATTACCTAGGAGGATGATATCCAGGAATTTGTATGCTTGATAAGTTTCAGTGGACAATGAATAAGGCAAAGGTGAAAACAGCAGTGGGAGTGTATTCAATTTACCAGTGGCTTAAACCAATGTGTTGAAACATCTTGAGGTTCATTTTCTGCAGAATATTGAAGCTCAGTGGTAGCAGGGCTTAGCAAACCTCAGTTGTGCAGGGACAATTGTCACAGAATATCCTGAACTGAACAACACCCACAAGAATCGTGCAATTTATCAGGAAGAGGATTCACAAGGAAAATACCACGCCACTCCTGAGTGGAACAAGTGTGTTAGTGACAGCAGACACAAATAAGGGTCAAATGGCTGACGTCTTCTTTACCACAGACTTGACCTATAAGGTCTCCAAGGCCTTTTGCCAGCAAGGCAGAGTTCAAGGAGAGGGGGAGCTACAGGTTGTGGAAGAGGATTGAAGCCAGATTGCTTCCCTGATAAGTCCATGGGCCCAGGCAGACTGCAGTCAAGGGTGCCAGCAGCTGACAGGGTCTCCACAAAGCTGCTTTCTGGCATCTTTTAAAGCCCACGAGATCAGGGGAGATCCCAAAGATTGGAGAAAGGCAAACCTTGTGCTCATCTTCAAGAAGGGTGAGAAGGACAAGCAAGAGAACTGCAGACTGGTCAGCCTTATTGCTTCCTTCTGTGGAAGGATCATGAAGGAGGCTGTTTGTATGCATAAGAAGGAACAGATGGAGACTGGGAAGAGCCAGATCTACCAAGGATAAAATCATGCCTGATCAATTGGCTTGTCTTCTGTGACAGAATAGCTGGTCTGAAGATGAAGGGAGTGTTGGATACCATCTGCAGTGAGCTTAGGTGGATATAATGGAAGCTTTGATTTACCTGAGGATATTATTGGAAATATAGAGCCACTCTTTGTACTGAGATGCACAGTGGGAGAATGAGAGACAGCACAAGTTAGAACCTCCAGTTCAAAGCAAGGAAATGAGGACAGTGAGGCATTGAGACATTGCCCAGACAGATTTTCACATTCCTGTCTTTGGAGATTTTCAGGATACAACTGGAAAAGTCCTGGGCAAGCTGATCTGAATTCAGTATTGACTTAGCATTGAACAGGAGGTTGCACAGGGTGATCATGTGGGGTCCCTTCCACAAGGAATGATTCTGTGATTCTTAAATAATTCACTGTTTCTGTGGAGAAAACAGCAAATATAGGGCAGTGATGTAATCTTAAAAATTTTGGATAAACTGATTATAGTGATATTAATTGGAATACTAATTGAAAAGTACATTTTAAAATGTGTTGTAGAATAGAATGTAAAATTAAGGATGCCAGTACAAGTAACTCCATAGCAGGAGATCTTACTTGTGTTTTAGAAGATTCTTTATAGAAGATGACAAAGAAATTAGAACTGATTAATACAATTGTTCTCATTAATACAGTTACCCAGAGTACTGAAGTGTGTGGGTTTTGAAATGTCCCTTGTGGAAAGTAACTGAGAAATTATGCTGTCATACATCAAGTCCTGATTAAGATACTAAAGCAAAAACTGAAAAGAGAAGTTCACTTTTTCCCACTTTTAAGATTTTCCTTGATTTACTTTCTTAAGACTTTCATTCGATCTGCAAGTGACCTGGAAGAGGCATTATTGTTAAATAAGCAAAATCTGCCACTCCCTGTGAGTAGGTATAGTCAGGAAGAGGGTAAATTCTGGGGAACAAAAGGATCCAAAGGGATGGGAAAAGTGAATTGATTTTATGGTGGTAAGCAAAAAACTGCAGTGAGTGAGTTGGAAGGAATTGTAAGATGTTGATTCATGACTGGGTTTTAAGTTAACTGCTACAGATCTTAAAGGTAGCTGAAAAGGGTATGTGAGTGAAAGGTCTTTTAATCATCAGTGGCAGTAAAAAATAAAAATATTGATGAGTCTATAAATGAATGAGTTTGATAATAGCATTGCAATATAAATAGATGTGTACTTTCTTGGAAAAATATCTTTAGTAATACACCTGTCTCAGAAAATAATAGGAATAGGAGTTCAGAAACAGATGGATGAAAATATGACCATATCTGAAAATGTAATGGAAGTAGATCCATTTAGCTGAATGTTATGATGAATAAGATAATACATGGGCAGGCGTGCAAAATAGTAGATGGCAAATGAGTAAAAAAAAGAGGAGGGCTCCTACACCCTATAAATTGAATAAGTCTTAAATTGGAAGACCTGTAGAGTGCACAGTTAAGGTTGATTATATTTGTCAGAAGACAATAGTATACTCTAGAAATGAAAGAATCCAAAACTTCTTGGATGTTTTAAGAATAATGACCCACTGATTAACATCTCTGTTTCCCCATGGATTTAAATCACTTAGAATAGTCCACATTGGGAGATAACAGAGACCTGAGTTCAGAAAGGTGCTGTTAGGGGTAGGCTCATGGGTGAATGCTGGGTTGCAAGGGGGTGTGCTTGCTTTGTGCAAAACCAGTTCTGCCCTGGGTTCAAGGATTTTAACACAGCCCTCTGATTTCATAGCTTTTTCATTTGCATTATCAAATGGGTGCAGAAAAGACAGTGCCATACTCACTTTTTCCTTAAACAGCATTTGAATTATTTCCTGTGCAAAGATTCCACTTCAAGAAGAAAGCCAAGGAGGTCTGTCTTGCAGAATAGCCTATGGCATCATCATTAAAACACTCTGCTCTCCTTGTCTCAAGGCTATCACATTGCTGTATGCTGACTTGACTGCCAGAGGAGCAGTTTGTGAATGAAAACATGAATGAATGAAACTGGATCTTAGGTTTATAAGTGTCAAACCACTGTTTGATTCTTAAAAACTGTTTGATCTGGAAATGGCCACTACCAAAAGCAATAATTTGCCTTTTGGACCAGGACAGTTATTGGTATTAACCTGTCTGACAGCTGTGTTATTATGGTCCCATAAGGAGAGCATAATTATCAATTTGCTTTTTTCAGATGGTGCTATTTTTAAGACTGTTATTGATGTGTTCATCTTTCCATTGGATATACTTCCCTTCTCTAATTCACCAACAGATTTTTTTAAATTTGAAAATACATGGCTAAACTGAGCATAGTCAGAACTGTTTACTAAGCCCAGTTTCCTCTCTTCTCGTGGGAAATTTCTTGTGAGAGTCGTAACTGTAGTAGCCTGTGACATTGTAATTACCCTCAAGAAAAGAGAAAGAATTCTGCAATTGCATAGCAAATAAAAGAATAAATATGGAGAACCCTTTTGAAATTTGAGGTTTAACAGTTCCTTCCAATATATGTCTTTAAAAAGCTAGAGCTAGAAACAAATCTGGGAAGTGTTACACCTTCAGAGAGATGAAAATTGAATTATGTTTACACTTGTTCTCTAAATATTAGAGAATGGCTGTGAATGGCTGTTGAGGCTGCCTGTTTCTCATGTACACAAGTATATATTGCTAGTAGAGTTCCTCTCTCCCTCAGAGAAGAACTTACAGGATTTTTTTTTTAACTGGGAGTTCAGCAAAATTTCTGTAATTAGTGTTTCGGTTCTACCGTTTTCGTTCAGCAGAGGGTTTAGCAGAGTCCTAGTTTAAGAGTGTGTGGTACAGACACTTGGAAGGCATGTTCACAGAACAAAGAAATGCGGGACATAACCTACCCACAGATCTCAAGAGCAGTCTGAACATTTGTCAGAGGTAGATGCATAAAAAAAGAGGGTATGTGCTTTCCGTGCTCTGTGAATTCACTTTTTGTAATCATCAGAGAGAGACCGAATTGCCAGGATGGGGCTTGCACCGCAGTCTGTGCTTGATCAGTGCTACAGCCGAGTAGCTGGGGTGTAGCACTTCCTAGCAGAAGTTCTGTGGCCACCAGAAAATGATTTGTCAAGTAGCAAAGATTAAGGAAGAAGAGGCTGTTGAAGAGGTTTCTTAACTCTCTGCTGGGTCCATTGATAAAATCCCTATGAAGTTCTGTATGTTGAACTCCTTGATGATCTCAGTCAGGCGATTGTCTGGTGTCTCGTGAAAGCTCAGCACGAGATAAAGGTTCCTGGGGACTTCTAGGCAGGTGTTGAGGGAGCAGCCTGCCACTGCTGGTGTTTTGGCCAGAGAGGTAAAAGTTCACTGCCATGAATATCAAAAGGAATTCATCAAACAAAACCTTGGAAGCTCCAGCTGAAAAAGCTGTCCAGGCAGTGCTTTTGAGCAGAACTGATGAAAGATTTTTCAAGAACGTCTTCTAGATTATTGTAGAAAAAAACCCAAACTCATAAGCATCCTAATGTGTTTTAAATGAGATTTAAAGAGATTATTAACAAAAATGCTTCTCATACATTTTTGGAAAAGAGCAAGAAACTTTCCATGTTATTCCTTAAATTATTGTTATTTACTGATTTAAGATAGATACCTATCTTTGTAGGTGCGATTCTTGATGTAAATGCAGTTCCTTAGAGTTTTTTAAAGTAAATTAACAAAGAATGCTCCAGACTGCAGGAGTTTATTGCTGTGAGGCAAACACTTTTTTATAGTCGTAACCTTTTCTTCAATTCATTCCATTTACATGAACACTGTGGCATCTTGAAGCTCTGGATTATCTGACATTAAAACTTAGACTGTCACATGAGAACATGGATAAGTCACAATCTGAGTTATAAATCTTTTCCCTGCTTCAGCTAAATTTAAAAATGTATTTTTCAGATATTTTATATATATAGAATAATACACTAGCTGTTTGTATCTTATATGCTACAATGAGCTGTTCTTTTCAGAAGTTTAAAAAGTTAATTTTTCTACAAGTAAGATTTTTCTTAGTTACTGTTAAATGAGCAATGAGTTAGAAAGCACTGTATGTGCAAGAAGTGTTAAGGACAAGGGTGGTAATTGCTTTTCCTGAAGTTAGCATTTATTTTGCATACTTTTCAATATTCTTTATGTATGAAATATTAAGAATATGAAATATTTGTTTCATTTACATAAATATGAGTTTAGTTTCTGAATATCATATATGCTAAAGAATGAATTTGACATTTCAGATGTCCAGTCATATTCAAAGTTCTGCAGCGCTGAAGTTCACAGCCATCTTCTAATGACAATTAATTCACATATAATCCTTGCTGTGGTTTAATGTAATTTCATTTTTTTAACAGTCTTCTATTAGCCACATGCTGTTTGAATTATGCTCCATATGAATAAAGTTGTCATTGTTTTTCTTTTCTTTTAACTCACTTTGAAGACACCACTATGGCTGCTACAGTGAACTTGGAGCTGGATCCCATTTTTCTGAAAGCCCTGGGCTTTTTGCACTCCAAGAGTAAGGACTCTGCTGAAAAGCTGAAAGCACTTCTTGACGAGTCATTGGCCAGGGGAACTGACTCAAGCTATCGTCCCTCTCAGAAGGTACTGGTGTTAGAGAGCAGGGTCCTTTTTGTGTGCCTTAATAAAGCTCCTACTACCCCTGGTTCTTCTTTTATCGCTGAAAAGTTAGAAGAGAATCAAAAGTTGGGGAAAAAGAAAAAGTAATTATGGAATGTTCATATTCATCATTCTCCCTTTCATACAACATAATCCATTCAATTAATAGAAGTTAATGGGAAAAAATCTCTTTACCTTGTTGATGCACCAAGATTTTTAAAAGAGATATTCAGCTTTATATCAGACATGCTGTGTAAGGTGCACCCAAACTTATGTATTTCTGCAGTTACATTTCAGAGCTAAAAGGTCTTTTTAGGTTAGCTTTGCCACAGATAAATATGAAACAAAATAAGTTATTTACCAATAAAGCTGTATTTCTTTCCTTGAAATTCTGTTGATGAAGTCATATGAGAGAAACACCAAATGGTTCAAAGCAGAAATGATTTGCAGGCTGAAATCATTGCTGTCCAATGGACAAACATTATTTTTCATCTAAATCACCAAACACCTGCTAGAGAGAATATTTGAATCTGAGATGAGCATGTGAAAATAGCCAAGCAGGGACATCCTCATGCTGCTGTGTATTGCCATATGGATAGTGAGGTCTTGTTCTCCCATAGGATGCCCACACGTCAGCCTGGTGTGTTCTAATGATGGTCTGTATGCTGATACATTTGTAATATTTCGTTTCCACGTGGTTCCAAGTAACTGAAAGGCTTTAATACTGCTCAGCATACATCATGCTTTACTGTGTGGTCTAACGCCTTTCTGTTCATCTTGTTAACTCCCTGAAACCTAACAGAGGTCTCAAAACTCTCAGGTGCCCTCTGTGTCAGAGCTCAAAGAAGCGATGTGTGATTTAAAGAGGGAGCAGAATAACAGTGCCAAGAGGTTTGGGAAGCCAATTCTAATAACAGCTTGTCTGGCAGTCACCTGCCCTCAGGTGAAACTGAGGCTCAGGTCAGAGGAAGAAATCTTTTGTTCTCCTTTTTTCAGTATATCTCCAATATCAGCAGGACTGCAAAGGTCAGAAATGAAAAAAAGTGCAAGAATTCATTTCCTTGCATTCGCAGGCTGCAGGGTTAATTTGTGGCTGACCATAAAATCCAAGAACAGAGTAGGGAGCACAGGATTACCACAGTCAAGTCAACAAACTTTGGAGGGCTGAAGGTCAGGCCTTAGGACCTGTCCCAGTATACAGCGGAGAATTGCTCCCATCTTACCAGCCGGGAGGGGGTACCTTGCTCATGCCCGTCATTGTGGTTGGGCTCTCATTTACAGACTCTCTTGGTTATTATCCATTGCTGACACTAATGTGTTATTAATGAGAACCATTGATTTCTCTTGAGATCTAAATTTACTAATCGGATAGATGAATATGGGCTGAGATTAAGAGGAGGTCAATATTTCTCTCCATGAAGGAATGTATTGATGTCTGGTTACATCAGATGTCAGCTTACGTTTTTAGCTTATATTGAGTTTTGTCCTCAGAAGTATCTGAAAATTTCTGTTCATTATCTCTTTGAATTTTAAAAGCAGAAATGGCTCCTTTTTAATTAATGTTCCAAAGAGGATCTGTCTTTGGAAAAGGATCACCTTTTCCTCAGAAAGGTGAGCGGTAAGGGGAGATTTTATGAATTGTCTGCAACTTAAACACTAATTTGTTGATGTGATATGAAAATATTTTAAGAAATGTTTTTTTAAAAGGTGTATATGTAGATGATGAGTATTGTGTGGCATACTGTTTGCCTATCCTGTTATCTCACTAATTGCAAATCAGTTAGAAAATCAATTGCAGAGTTTGCCTTCAATTTTTGTTTCTGTTTTTAGGAAGTAGAACAACCAAAAGCATCTGTTACCAAACCCGTTAAGCAAGAGCCTAAAGCTTCATCCAGTTTGCCTTCTGGCAACAACAATGGCAAGCCCACTGCATCAGAAAAGGTGAAAAAAGAAACAGAAAAGAGATCTGCAGATAAAGTAAGTAATTTTTGTTCACTAATGAAATAACTTGGTTAATAAACTTAAAGATGCTTTAGATAAAAGCTCCCCTTTTCAACTCATCTTCTGGTGCATAGCCTGTGGGCTGCATTAGCCAATCATGTTGCCATTTAGGCAATCTAACAAATGTCTTCTTACAATTATTCTGTGATTGTTTTCCCTGCTCATTGTGGGGAGGTTAGACTTAAGGGGTTTCTTTGAAACCATTCTGTGTTTTAAATCCTAAGAGATTACTAAAATGTAGCAAATTGAAATGTGGTATTCCCAAAGCTTTTTCAAGGATTTTGTGGTGAAGTCCACAAAAAGTGGGCTTGAGCTTCTAGTTCACAAAAATTTGGAAGCAGATATGTAATTAAAGAAAATACGTAGTAGGTGTAAAGCACTCCTTCTTATGCTGCTAATCTAATTTATACTGCTCTAATGAGTTCCATTTTAACTCATTTTAATAATCTGTTATCCTTTTCCATTTTCACATGCTCTGTGTGTATTTCATAGACAAAAGGGGATCCTGCTGAAGGAGCTGATGCACCAAAGAAGCCCAGGGTGGAGAAGCAAGAGGCTCGTTCCTCTCCTATCACGGTTCAGACGAGCAAGGATTTATCCATGCCTGATTTATCTAGCTTTGAGGAAACCAGTGCTGATGACTTTGCTATGGAAATGGGATTAGCCTGTGTTGTTTGCAGGTAAGTCAACATTGCTTCATTGCAGCTAGGTGTAGTTACCTTTTTTTTAATTGTGTGCCATTGAGTTAATGCTTCTCATAGTTTTTATTCCAGAAATCACTTAAGCACATATCCAAAACTGATAATAGATTTAAGCCTCCTTCGTGAGTACAAATGGTTTCTTGAAAATGGAACCTTTAGAGAGTGAACCAGCTTTTCTTCTGCAGGAAAGGGCAAGTGCAAAATAAAACTAGATACGATGCAAAACCTATCATGACAGATACCAGTTTTTAATTATTGGAAAACAAGTTAAAATATTAATGGCTAGTGATTTAAAAAATCAGTTCTCATCTGAAAGCACATTTAATTAGCATTAATATGAGGTCTATATGTGTTGCTCTTCTTTTCCCAATCATTTGACATTAGTTTACACATGGGCATGTTTTTTCAGTAAATATATCTTGCAGTGAAGACAGGTTGTTTTTACATTCCAGTAAGGGCTCTAAAACTGCATTTTAGTAACATGGTAGTAGCAGTACATTTAGTGTTAACAGGTGTATAAAATACCTTTGAATATCTACCCTAGGATCAAATCACTCACATCAGGATTTGGTTTCACAGATCATTTATATCCTTGTTAGGCCCCCACCACTGTGCCAAAAGGAACAGTTTGGCTCTCTCAATTGTACCTTCTTCCCTGGACTGTTTAGGGGGATGTATTGCCAGTACAGTTTGTGATCAGCTGAGTCAGCTCCTGAATCAGCTCTCCACGTGGGTTTTTCAGTAGGTTTGGGTTTCAGTCAGCTCAGTAAGAGTAAATGCTTGTGCTGGCACATGTGTGGATGGAGGAGTGTAGAGCCAGGGCAGAGAAGAGGGTGGGATGGGCCTTTTGGTAGCAACATTTTAGCTCAGCTTCACTCAGTTGGGAAATGGTGCTTTATAACTTTGTTCTTCCATCATTTCTGTGGCCGTTCCTGTTATGCAGGCAGGGGGGTGTAGTCAATGCATGGAGGATAAATTTCTGTAGTTACAGCTGATTATACTGGTACCCAGTTGGGGGCTGATGGGATTTCATGTTATTCCCATGTCTTAGCTCAAACATTTAGTTTCTTATTATAGACATTGAAAAAGGAAGAAGTAAATAAATATCTGAACTTTACCTTTTTTCTGCAAATTATATTTTTGCTGTCTCCTAAACGAGGCAAAGCGCCATTCACTGGTATGTTACAATGCTGCTAAAATTAGTAAGATATTAACTTAATTGGCAGGAGGGGATAATGAAGTTTTGTTTAGACAGTCTTGACCTGCTGAGGATGATTAATTCTGTGTCTTTCCTGGCAAAGAAAAGCACTTACAGGCATAATGAGAAATGCCTTCAAAGTAAAGAAACTAAAGAAAGAAAATGCAAGTTCTGTGCCCAGTGTAGCCATGACTTTGAAAAGCACAGGCCAGGTACACAGTTCCATTAGCTGTTCCGCAAGCCGTTTTTAAACTGGCTGCTGAAGGCATTGCTTCTACCTGCTCATGGCCACCAGCTCGAGTGTTCTTGCAAAGGATGTATCTGCCCTGGCTAACTAAAATATCTCTGATGCCAGACAGAGGGAGAAGCACTGCAGGGGAAGAAACAACTCATTAGAGAGAGAGTGACAACAGTCACCCCAACACCCAGGATTGTTTTCATTTTACATGGAGCCTGCTGAAACTGATGTCACATGGTTCTGCAGCTCATGCTGGACTGAATGTTTTTCAGAGGACTTAGAAGTTCTGAATCCAGCACATTGGTCAGACAGTATTCCTCTATTTTTTGCTTGCTTTCAAAATGTGCACCCTTTTTGGGGTAATCTTGAGCCAAAATAATAACATCCCTGTACATCTTTAAAATTATATCTTTTAATAACTCAATTATTCAACCAGTTGCGAATGAAAACATGTCAAATTGCAGAGTAGGTAGAGTTCATAGTAAAAAAGTTTATATTTATATAGCTTAAGAAGACAAGTTAGCAAGAACCCAGCTGTGGGTTCACAAATGCAAAGAGGTGCATTTGAATATTAACTATTCCTGTTTATAGATGTAGAAACTAAAGCAGAGGCATGAAATGTTTCTCTGAGTTTTGCCAAGTATCAAAGGTATTTTCATAGTGATTAGGAGTAATTAATGTTGATGCCTGTGGTGTTTTTCTTCGTGTTCTTTTATATCAAGTTACTTGTTCTTTTTTACTACATTAGGCATAAGGAGAGGGGGAGTATTAAAATAACTTCATCCTCTCCAGTACCTGTAGGCCTTGGAAAAACAGGACAACTCACCAGTTATGGTAGCCCCTCACTGGCTCCTTGGTTGTACAAAGAGGAAATACTACATGCAGCTTGTAGATGATAGTGAAGTTTACTTTAAAAAGACTGGTTTGGAAATAACAACCTAATTTTCTGTGAACACTTGTTTGGTTTTTGAAGGTAAAAAATCATTAGGTTTGTTTCTTAATTATCTTATAATTTAGGAGTAAGTGGTTTAACTTGTTTCTGAGCCTGAAGAGTTCATGGGTTTTTAATCAGTCTGGGGCTGGTTTTTGTAATTTTAAAATAGGGTGAGTCTTCCTCCTTGAGACCATTTTTTCTGATACAGTTTATGTAGGAATAAAAACCAAATAAAACGTCTTTTAAATATCCTGCATGTAAAATAATGGACCCTAGAATTCCAGAAAGGTTTCTCCCTCTGTTTTTAAGTAGCATGTTTAAAAAAGAAATCTGTCTTAGAAAATGTTCCAGTACTTATATGGACAATACCTTCAGACTTTGTTTTTCCGTTATATAAAGAAATAAGGGATTACCTTTCCCCATGTATCTACAAATAGAGTTTCCATGGTTACCTGGGTACCTGCTCCTCAGGGATATGAGCAAAAGCAGCTTAGCAATTAAATAGCTTGATTTGTCATCTGAAAGAAGGGTCGTTAGGAAAATGGTATTTGGGTAATTCACAGGCAGACTCCCAGCCATGTATATATCACTAATGTGTCATTTATACAGCCTGATTACTTTCAGCAAGGCCCACGCAAAATGAAGCCCTCATCACCAGCTTGCATGTTTGCTTCAAGGCAGGACTGCACAATTAATCCTTTCTCTTCCATCTCTCCATGATTCTGGTATTATCTCGAATTCCACGTGTCTGTTTATGTGGTAGGAACCAAAGGGATGGCTAATAAAACATCTTCAAAGTAGCATAGAGATTGGGTGATGATGCTTTTAAATCCTGCAGCAGAAAGCACTCCTAAAGGCTTGTTGAGAAATTATTTGTTCTTGAACTGTATTGCTCTGCAGCTGACAGCAAAATTACCCAAATGGAGACTAGGCCTTCATATGCTAATATAATGAGGAAATCATAATTGGCATACTGTGATGTATCTATAAAATGCCCAGGTGAACCAAAGCGGGCAAGACTTACGTTTCTAATCTAAAAATCAAACAGGGAAATCAAGAATGTCATATACACATGTTTAATAGAATGGAAGTCTTCAAATTTCTTGAAAGAAATTACCTTTAAAAAATACTGAATTTCTAAAATATTAGTTAGAAAGAACTGATACAGGAAGAAAAGGAATACATTTAATTTGCCATAGGTAGAAAATAGATGTGAAAGCAAAAATATTTTGATTTTTTATCTTAAGCCTTGCAAAATTTTCAACAATTGGATAATCCTCTAAGTGCTTTCTCCCATAATCTGTTCTTAACTATTTGCTCTGCAGGCAAATGACAGTTACTTTTGTGAATCAGCTAGTGGAGTGTCAGGAGTGCCATAATCTCTACCACCAGGATTGCCATAAACCTCAGGTGACAGACAAGGAAGTGAATGATCCTCGACTTGTCTGGTATTGTGCCCGCTGTACCAGGCAGATGAAGAGAATGGTAGGAGTCAGTTTTTTGTCTCGTGTGAGCACTGTTTGAATACAGCAGGCTATTTCTACTGTGTGAGAGTATTTCCTGGGTTAGACAAGTCTTAGGAAGCACGTTGGAGAACCATTTTTCTCAGCAGTGCTTCCCTTGCTGCAGCTGTGGTTTTTAATATAGCATCTCAAAGAGTATTGTGTAATGTGCTTCTTATACAAAGCTTTTTAAAAATCAGAAGGTGAGCGAAGAAGAGTGAAATAGGATTGTTTCCTACTTGTCAAGCAGCAGTTAAAGCCTTTTTTTTATTTCAGGTGATACTCAGCTTTTAGTAATAGCCCTGCAGTTTTAGTTGTCTTCTCAGCTTTGGATATGAATTGTTCTTTTCCTGTAGGACAAAACTGCAAATTTCAGTCCAGGTCTGAAGTGTTGAATGTTCTCAGGGTCAAAAATAAGCTGAGGGTAGCACATTCCAGTTTAAATTTAAAAAAAAAAAAAAAAAAAAGAGCCTTTATTTTGATTTATCTGCATGGCTGAACAGGATCCTACCAGAATCCCACTCATCTCATTATGAGAAAGAAACATAAGACAGCACCTTTGGGTGCATGCAACATTACAACATTAGTGACTTTAGTTCTGATGTTTTAAAATCACACCCTTTTATACAGCAGAAAATGTGTTCTGAAACTGTTCTGTGATAACATAGCAAGTGTTACCTGTTGAAATGGCTCTACTAAGAAACACGGAAAAAAGGCAAAGTAAGATCCTGGTCTAGAATGAACCAACATTGACTGAAATGCATAATTATTCTGATGATCATCAGGCCTTAGAACTCAGAGGAGTTTGCTTGAGGTCAGTTCCTGCAAAGGGTACCCAAGTTAACCATTGAGCAGTTGCCTTCAATATGACCTTTCCTTTTTTTTGTTTTGGTATGAATTCTGCCATTTTGCCTGCCACTTCTTAGCAGGCTCTTGCAGCCTACATCCCAGTACTGCTGGACTATATCCTTGTCTTCTGCAAGTTCACCTGTCTTCGCCTTATTCCTGTAAAACCCCAGTGCTTTTCTGTTCTCTAAGCATCAACACTGCCAGTCTTTCCACGCTGAAATAGCAAGTTCTATTCAGGATGCTTTTTGGCTGGACCTTGTCCCCAGTATCATACCCAGCACATCTCCACCTCTCCTATTGCCTCATTTCTCAGGGACCATTAAACCTGAAATTGTAAAGGCTAGATTGCAATCTTAAAATGCTCATGCTTTTTGTTAACAGTCAAAACAGTCCATGTTATGTGGTCCGTAACTAACTGGGGGTGGTTTTTTCCTACCACTTACACAGGCTCAGAAGACACAAAAACCACCTCAAAAACCGGCTCCTGCAGTGGTTTCAGTTGCACCAGCTTTGAAGGACCCATTGGTCAAGAAACCAGAAATCAAGTTAAAACCTGAGACCCCACCAGCTTTTCTAGCATTCAAGAGAACAGAAGTCAAGGTAATGTAGTTTAAATTTACTGAGGTGATGTAGTTTGAATTTACCAGAGGAAGAGTTTGTTTCACTGCATAGGTTATAGGTTTTTTTTTTCAATTAGACCAATCTTTTCATACAAGAAGTGAAAGGAGTCTGCCACACCATGTGGACTGAGTAGTACCATAGCATAGTGGGTTTGCATGAAAACTGGAAGAGTGGTGAAAAAACCTCACTTCACATGTGGATGCCCCATCCCTGGCCATGTTCAAGACCAGGCTGGGTGGGGCTCTGAGCAACCTGGTCTAATGGAAGGTGTCCCTGCCCATGGCAGGGGGATGGGAACCAGGTGATCTTTAAAGTCCTTTCCACAACCTGAACCATTCTATGATTCTATGAATTGTATAAAATACATTATTTGCTCCCTCTAGTCACATAACTTATGTGTATTTGGACACTTGGAAGGCTTCTCCTCATAACAGCGGGCTTGACAGTGCTGGGTTTACACCTGGATTTGATGATCTTGAAGGTCTTTTCTGAGTGATTCCATAGTAGGGAATGTGTTACTGACTCTGTGAGATTTAATTTAGGAGCTTCTTATATATAATCTGATCTAATGGGTGGCATCCCTGCCCATGGTAGGAGTGTTGGAACTAGATGACCTTTAAGGTCCCTTCCAACCCAAACCATTCTGTGATTGTCTTCTATGCTTCTGTTGCCTCATGGTTCTGCTTTTCTAAGTTAAAATATTGACAAAAATTGGTCAAAGGTGGTAAACCAGAAGCACTGTGGTAAATAACAGAGTACTCTAATGAAGCATGACCCTTTCGTAGAAAAACACAGCTTTAACTCAAAATCAAAGCAATTATTCATGTGCTTGGTTATGTTTCCTGTTGCTCTGTCTGGATGCAAACTATCATGAATAATAGGATGGGTATTGCTCCAGCACTTGTGAATTACTTTTTTCACCTCAGCAGAGTTACTTACGTGCCTAAACAGGTTGTAAGACCTGGGGCCTGATTTCTTCCATCATTTTCACTCTTTAAAAGCTGTCTAGATATACTGTAAAAGGGGTATTTCTTGAATAGAGGGCTTTAGTTTTGTTTTGACTCTGCCATTTGGTTTAATTCAACATATCATCCTCACCTGAAGCTTGGGGATTACAGGGTTTAAGGTGTGGGAACTCAGTGTGGATAGCACCGTGCCTCGCAGGCAAGGGAACCCCTGATTACAGAAAGTTTCTGTTTTGCAGTACCTGAATGGACAGAGACAACAGGAAAAATGTCCTGTGATTTTTACTTTTTTTTTAATTCTATCTATGGTACAGGCTTCTAAGAACCAAGAAGAAAGGAAACAGTTTAGATACTGCTACTTTGACAATAAGTCTGTAATAAATGCAATACTTAATTGCTCACTGTCTGGGTTTTATCTGAGCATCTGTCAGCTTGTTAAAAAGTGACACCAGGTAACAGTAAACAAATAAAAAGTAAGGCAAGCCAGCACCTTTTAATTAGTTCACAAATTTGGGCTTTTGTTGTTTATGGAGGGATCACAGTGCTCTGTGGTTGTCTGCTAAGGGTACAGAAGAAAGGGGAGAAAAGGTATTATCTGTTCTATGGGCCTGCAAGATAAAAGTTGGCTCCACCTGGCATCCTTTCCTGTTCTTGTTAGCACTTTTCAACTGTGGTGACCAGTGATGAAATACTGTCCGCTGGGTGTTCCTAGGAAAAGAACTGAGACAGAGGCTCAGTGTATTCCTGCTGTGATGTGTTACACAAATAGATGCTGCTATAATAAGAATGCTTATTTATTTTAGACCTCAGCAGCAGTTTCGGGGAACTCTGCCAGTACAAGCGTTTCCTCTTCAGCAACGAGTGGCCTTACAGGATGGGCTGCTTTTGCAGCCAAAACCTCGTCTGCCAACCCATCCACTGCCAAACTGGGATCGACAGCACAGAGTGCCAGCGGGAAACCTGCAGCTTCTTCAAATAACCAGAAACCCGTGGGTTTGTCAGGGCTGGCGACTTCAAAAACAGGACTGGGGTCAAAAATAGCTTCTGCCAACAACAGCACGAACCCCGTTCAGCTGAAGCCTCCCCCGCCGCTGACCCTGGGCAAGACGACGCTGAGCCGCTCGGTGAGCAGCGACAACGTGAGCAAGGCGGGGCTGCCCAGCCCCAGCAGCGCCGCGCCGAGCCCCGGCAGCCAAGGCGGCGGCGGCGGCGGCAACGGCGGCGGCTCCGCGGGGAGCGGCACCGGCAGCGCCGGCAAAGCCGCAGCCGACACCGGCAATCAGCCCGCATCCCTGAAGGGCCCGACCTCTCAGGAATCCCAGCTCAACGCCATGAAAAGGCTACAAATGGTCAAGAAGAAGGCTGCTCAAAAGAAGCTCAAGAAGTAGCCTGGCTGCTTGCTGGTTTTGTTGGTTGTGTTCCATGAAAGGGCAGCGTCGGTGTTTTTCTTAAGGAAAATCCCCCAGGTACTGGACTGAACGAGGTTAAATCAGGGAAGCCCAAAACCTATGTTAAGCAGGAGGACAAACTTCAATAACTCTGGTATTCCTTCTGCTTTGCAAATCTGTGAATTGAATGTTAGGGGAATTCATTATTACATGCTCCTGCTTTTGTAGCTCAAAGCACTGAAACTTGAAATCATTAAAGTTGGGTATTTTTTAATATTAAAACCCCCACATTTGTGTGGATACTTCATAAATTGAACTTGCTGAAACTGTCATTCTTAAATGTTAATAATAAAAAGATTATTAATCTGGGAAGTCATTGCCACTTTTCTTTCACCCCATATTCCAATACTTAAAATGCTTCAGATGTTCAGAGTTGTCTATATTGTGCAGAGTTAATTATCTCAAATTATAAAGCTTGCTAGGGAAAAAATATTTTCTTTTAATTTCAAAATTTAACTGTTCAACAACAATGTATTTAAATTAAGGTTTTTTGTTTGGTAGTTGCTAAGTTGACCTACATTGGTTTTATACAGTAAGAAACTCCATCGACAGCAGAAGAGAGTCAAAACTATCTTCAAGGTTTCTTAAAATGTAGAGAACCATCCCATATTTGAGAAGTATCAGGTACTCCAGCTCTCCACTCATACCCCTGAGCTGTTCTTCACAATTTGTGCTCCTTTTCTTCATCCCAGCTGCTCCAGGTTCTGTTCAGCTAAGAACTGGCTCACGGTGGGCACTGGAAAATGACTTTGAGTCTTGCTGTCTGTGACCAGCACGTAGCAATTTCCCTCCATTCCTTCTGTGATGAGGGGGGCATCTCAAAACATGAAAACATCTTGAACTGTATTGGGTTTGCATGGCCAGTTCTATTTTCTCCTTATCATCCTCTGATTTGGTGGGTAATAAGTCACATTGATCTTCCCACAGCCGAGTCTTGCCCATGATGGTAATGGGTGAGTGATCTCTCACTCCCCTTACCTTGATCTATGAACCTTCCATCTTCTTTTCTGTCCCACCCACCCTGCTGAGGAGGGGAGTGAGTGACAGCAGCGGGGGTGGGCACCTGGCATCTGTCCATGGTCAACCCACCATACAGATTGGCACAGGTAAGTGAAAGCCACTGGTTTTCTTTGCCATCCTGTATTTTAAGTATGTGTAAAGCTTGCTACATGGCAGCTATTTCCCATACCTCGTTTCCCTTCTCCACAATTAAGAATTAGGCTGAGGTTCCTTAAACATCCAAAGGAATAGTTTCATTTACTCAGGATTGCCTCAGCTGCGTGGAAAATATGCATATTTTTTCAGCTATTATTTCCTGTGGTGGGGAAAAAAAGAAAGGTTTTATCTTTGTAGTGCCTGCAGCTTCCAGGGCTATGTAAAAATAACAGCATGAGGAGAAGGAATCCAGAATTTTTACAGCTTTTTGATCAGCCCATCCTTCTTCCTTTCCAGCACAGAGGATTTTTAGTGGTAGCATAGTAGGAAAAGACACTGAAGCAGTTTCCATTTGCAAACAGAAGGCATAATTTCTTCCTAAGTGTTAATCAGCAGACTGGTGCCTATACTAAGAAATAGCGTGAAGATAGATTCTTTAAATGGCTGAGTGCTCCTATGTGAAGTGTTCATTCCAGTAGTAAAACCTGCTCGCAGAGGAATGTTCAAGATGCTAGCTGCCTCTGTCTTGCTTCTGAACATGAAGCTTTGCTTGTGAGAGTGCAGGAGTTTACATCTCAGCTGTGCAGATTACCTTAGGTACAACCAATGGGGTGAACACAGGCAGAAAAAGAATGATCCTTGTTTTTAAATTGTGGTAGCTCCTGCCACTTAGAATACTCCCAAGACCTGATTCTAGTGTGTCCTGATGCCTTTACATCCATAACTCTGGCATGGATTGACTGTGGGGTCTCTCCATTCAGAATGAAATAACTGATGCTGTGCTTTTCATGTGTCCCTCTCTTTTCCCTCTAATAAGGCCAAGTCTGGCTGCACTCATCGATAGCAATGTATTAGCAAAATCTGCAATACAGCTACAGTTTGTATTGGCAAAAGACTTTCTTCTGCTGTAACTTTCCCAGCTTCCTAAATGAAATACAAAGTCTTCGTCTGTTGGTATAAAAATGTCAGTTAGGATTGTGATTCTTTGAAGTATTATATCAGAAAGGATTTATAGCATAGACCAGGTCTTTTAAATCAAGTGTTTAGCTTGAATATGTTAGATAGGCACTGCTGAAAAACAGAGTAGATTGAAGGGAACAGTTGCTTTCTGCTTTGATGTTATAGTTAGGATGGAATTAACAACTGTATTTTCAGGAAAGGAGTCTGTTCTACAGGCTTGTTTGACTGAAGTCGTGTGTCAGGCTGAGGAGTGTAGTGTAGGGCAGGAAGAAGGAATGCCCATCTGAATTTTGAGAAGCATACCTCTTATTTAGTACAAATAACTGGAAAATAATCCTGTGATTTTTCTATTCCCAAACCAAATTACTCTGTGATTTACTATAAAAATAGCTACTTTCCTTCAGTGTTTTAGAAATTGGTGTGGTAATATTTTACTTCCACTTAAATATGATGGTTTTCTCAGAGATGCCCAAATTTTGATACCCTCAGTAATGTGAAATGATAGATTATTCTGGTTCCATGAGTGCTCTTTCTGGCTGGACTAGGGGCTGCTGGTGAGATCTGGGTCTGAAAGGAAAGGTCTAACACAAGGCTCTGTGATTTACAAACTTTGTCTTCTACAACTCGTGACAGACCTTGGGCTGGACACAGCAGTAAGTACTGGTCACGATCTCAGGAGCAGCTGGAAAAGAGCAGAACTATACTGACATCTGGAACCTTGAAGTGTATTTTTAAACTTGCTACTTGTTGGTAGTGCTTGAAAAGTTTTAATGTATTGATCAATAAGCGAGGATGCGTCTTAGAAATGCAGTATTCCTCTTCTAACTTTGCAGGCTGCTCGTGGATGACATATGAAGCTCTTTGCTTCTGGAAAACATCATGTTCAAAAAATAAATAAGAAGAAACATCTTTACAAAAATAGAGTTTTATTATTACAATAATTTAAAAGATTTTTTTGCTATTTCTGAACAAACAATATTGTAATAGGAATTATCAGTAATAGATCTATGGGAACAAGGATTGTCATGGCTGTGTTTCCTAATGCAGGTGTTAGGTCCACTTCATGTATCTTCATTTTTTAAAGCTATCTTAAAATGACAGCAAAAGTATACTTTAGTGTTTGAAGGAGGTAATTACTAAGTGAAGCTTCCAAAGATGAAAAGACAGAAGGAATAATTCTTCAATCTGTGTTTGTATTGAAAGGCTGAACCCCTGCTCAAAGATCACAAGCACAATCCAGCCAAAGGGAAGATGGTGAAGCACAGAGGTGCCAGAGGTCAGAGCCTAGGACTCTGCTGTTCACTGGCTTGGACATTTTCTGGGTTCCAGGTTATCAATGGCAACACATAAAAATCTTCCCTGGATGGAGAAGCACTTCAGTTTGAGTGGACCCAGTCTTGGGAGTACTTGTGCATATTTATTGTCACAACAGCTCCAATAAGTAAAATGCACACTTGAACAAATGCAAGATCAATCCAGCAAACTGCAGCCTGTCCCTGCTTCAATCAAAATAAATTAGTTTGGTCATTAATGAGAATACAAAAGCTCTTAGAATACTGTAACCTTCCCTATTTTGAAAAAATCCAGCAGCAAAACCACTGCATATTATGAATTTCTGGAGCCCAAGCACAGCTCAGTTTCCAATATTTAAAGCACTGTCTCAACAAAAATGTGACTGAACAAGTCTAATATGAATTGTTGTAAATCTTCTTCATTTGGAAGGTTTTCGATTCAAGGAGCATCTCTTAATTTTCTGCTATTGCTGTTTGCATTCATCTGCTTTTAACAAAAAGTTTGCAATATATTAATAACATCAAATGATAATGGCTAACCCTTTGAATTTCTGAAATGGAGTAAGCCAATCCACCTGGGTACCTAATTAAGTATTTTTTCTGAATCCCAAGTTATGAGGCTATAATAAAGTTTATTATTATTTATACATTTATAATTATCCCACAATATTAAAATTATGGGTCTTAATCATACACTGGGATTTCCTTTGGCCTACTAGGTGTTCCCAAGTGCCCCAGAAATTCAATGAAATTTAGATGGTCAGCTCCAGTATATTTCATCCTTCATTCCTTGTTTACTTCAGGATCAGGATACCTAGCAAATATTTTGGAGAGCAGCGTTTGAGTACGCTTTGAGACACCTTCACAGAGTCTGATTTTTCATGGGGAATGTACCTAACACTCAAAATCGGAGCTCTCCCTGTGACTCAAGTTGTGTTCTCCGTGCTAAGACTTCAGAAATCTTTTCTTTCCTGACTCTTTCCCTTGATTAATTTCACTGTCTGAAATACAAAACTTCATCATTGTGCTTACAGGACTGCATTAAGCCTATTAAGTACAATTCCGTCATTTCTAAAACTGTTTCAACAATTACAAAGTATAGATCATCTCCAAATAAAATATTCTAAATTGTAAGGCATAGCTGAAAACCTTCTTGTGTGTATCTTCTCAACAGTCTCAAAATATATATACTGCTAAAGCAGTAAAAGAGTAGGGGTGAGTCTTTCAGTCCATTCTTCCAAGATGATACTCCCTCTCCACTTTATTTTCATCCTTTAACTGAAAGTGAAACTTTCCATAAAAGCAGCTACATCCATTCATAGGATTGAGAACCCTTTTTGCTATGGGGACAGCAAGATATGGGTGCCTGAGATGATGTACAATAAGGCAAAATAATGCTTTATCTATTGTTACTGCTCACGGGATAGCAGTAGTTCACAGAGATTCCCACACAGATTCTGGGTATCTGTCTCGGAGAACTCTAAAAGTTTCTCTATCATATGATTTAACCCAGCACAAATTTCAGGTTTAATCTCTGTGATCCATGGCCTTCAGTCTCTGAGCAAGACTGACAACTTTTCCTACCCTTTTATGAAAATGATCTGAAATTTGAGGACATTAAAGAAAATGAGACCAGGTTCATTAGCATAGCAAAAGCTAATGTGTGTATCAACTGCCCTAACTTTTCTCATCCTTCCTTTGCTGACAGATTATTTTCTATTACGTCTCGCTAAGTGTTTTGAATCATTTCATCTTCAAATCCCACTCTTCAACTATGGGAAGTAGAAACTTAGACAAAAGCTTTAGGACAATTTCTGTATGCCTGAATCAGCAACACTACCTGCCCCTGCCCTTGATTTTAACAGTGTTGTCATTTTAATCATCAGTACAAGCAAGTATGCAACACAGAAAATATGTGACAGGAGTTTACCTTCAGTCACACTTTGTTGCAGGCATAGTCACTTTTTTGTTTCCTTTTTGCAGTGCTTTGCACAAGGTCTTTCCTTATCACTAGAGGGCCTCAGCATTACTGTGGTGAAATACCTTGTGACAAGCACTTAGATATCAATGGGAATCACAAGGAGGTGTTTTGTGTTTTCTGTCACCACTCAGTGTGTCTGAAGTGCAGGGCACCAGGCTGACCTAGGAATTACTGTAGTCAGTGAACCTGAAGAAACTTACTCACTAGATACTATGATCCCTGCATCTGACTTAAGGAATCAGAGAGGCACTAAATATTCATTCAAAGGCATCACTTGACTTTTCTTCTTTTTTTTTTCTTTTTTTCTTTAATCAGTAAATTTCCCAAGACTAATAACACAGGTTTCATTTCACTACATAGGTCTTGCACTACAGCAGTTAGTGTGGAGACATATGTGGATTTCAAACCTGGGGCACTTCCATATTGCTACAAACTGTTTGTACCATATGAGCAGTTTTGTAATTCGTTTGAAAACTATAACTTTATTTCACAGTACCTGTTTCTTGTATCCCCTCTTTTCCTGCCTGCATTTCCATATTTAAATAAACATACCTTCTTCCCTGAGACCGCTCACTGATACTACCACACCTGGTATGTTTTAAGTTGAAATGTTTCCTTAAAATTGAAGCCCTTTTTCTTTTCCCACTCCAATAATCTCCACTGAGAAAAAAGGTTCTTTGCAAAAGTGGCTGAGGATAAAAACAGACACTCAAAATGCTCAAGTTTTAAGATGTGTCTGTGTTCACTGAGATAACAGTTCAAGAACAACTCAGCCTACAGTATCTCTGATGACTGAATTTGTCCTTTTTCAAGGCTAATTCTCTTCATCTTGAATATTATTTGCTAAATATCATGGAAGAAAAATGTAATTTCATCTGTGATTTGTTCTTGTACGTTGAGTCTTGATGTACGACGCTTTGACAAAAGAGAAAATTATGGGGTAATAGAAAAGCAAGCTCTTCAGGATGTTAATCAGAATCAGTCTTCCTGTTAAATGTCTCCTCCCTCAGGCCTTGACAAGGTGATGGCTTTTGGAGGATGGAGGTTCTCAGTATCATCTGCGTGCTGGATCCCATGGCTTCTGTCAATCACTTGTGAGCTTGCATTGCTTGCTGCAAACCTAACAGATGATTATTCTGTCTGCTTCAGAGAGTCTGGCTCAATGGGCCCTTCCCCTCCTAAGCATATGTCATCTTCCCTAGATAATTAGATGGTACATATCCCTTCTGACCTTTTGCTTCAGCTAGCCACCATTCCTTATTGCCACTCAGGTCGGAAAAGCGAAGTATCTTCACTCTCTGGTACTCTTGAAGGCTGAGTTCTTGATCACTTCTAGCTTGAAATGCATAAACAGCATAGAAGATCTGAAAAAGGAAAGCCACATAAACCAAAATCAGAATTGAAAAATGTAGCCACACCTTACCGTGTAGCTGTGTATCGGTAGGAGTTCTGTATACAGAAAACACATCATAACATGTACGAACCAGTGTTCAGCTACAGGGCCTGCAATTTCTAGACAGGGCCAAAATAAAAAGTAAAATTGAAGGATCAGGGGAATTCTGCATGAGGAACAAACAAAGCTCCAAAACCTTATCATCTTACTGCACAGGCACATGGGTCACTTCTGTGCCTTGCTGATCAGCATTGTCACAGCTTTCCTGTCAACAGTAAGTTGAAAAATCCCCCAAACTGAACTATTTTGCAGGTTCTTGCTCCATAGGAGAACTTTGAGGCATACATGGGGTGGGATAATGCAACACTCTGTTTTCCATGACACAGGACTGCAATTCCCTGTTTAACTGATTCTCTTTTCCTACCTCATAGTATTTAAGAGCAGAGGATAATAAATTCTCATGCCACACTGACAGATTAGCGCCACTCCTTTCCAGTGTAAAAGGGAACCATTTAAATTACAAACTGTGTAATTCTAGATTTGAAATAGGAACAAAAAGAAGACAGCACAGTGTGTATCATACTTACATGCTGATCATCCATATCCTGAAGAGCACCAGTCCCTGTGCCATTAATTGTGGGATTTTCACAGAAGTGAAGAGGTGAGCTGCTGTAACTCTTCATGTACCCTGGATTTCTTGTGCTGCTGTCAGTAGAGGGCCGTGAAGAGACAAAGAGGCTGATGTTATCAAAATCATCATCACCAAAGCCATTTTCTGCTACATCCTTCTGTGCTTTGGCTGGATTGTAAGGCCTCAGGAAGGAGGAATACACGTACCCTGTAAGGACTAGAAACCAGAATAAAGAGACAGAAAATAAACAGCAAAACACCGCTAAAATAATTCCAAAACCAACCATTTTATGCAGCTGTCAGCATGACAGAGGCAAACAGATGGGGCCAGAATGAAAAGAAATAAATATCCCAAAGGGAAGCTGTTATCGGGATATTTGTGCAGAGAACTTACTTCCTGTGTCAACAAGCCATCTGCTTGTGCTTCCAAAGGGGTCCTTTTGCTCCACAACAGCCACCAGTTCTCCTTCATGCAAGTCAATATCGAACTCCTGCGCGGCATTGCACTTGCGCTTCGCCTGGTACAGCGACTCAGGGCTGTACGTGGACAACAGCTTGGACCTGTGGCCCTCTGTTTGGCGTGGGGACTCCAGCTGAAAAGCAAACAAAAAATATTCGTCCTCAGGAATGCTGAGGCCATTTCTAGATAAAAACCTGTGTATGCTGCATGTGGCAACTGACCCAGAGTTTTTACACGCACACCAAGGAGTTACTTACACAGGGACCAAATCTCCTTTGCATGTCCAGGAAGGACCTGTCCCAGTGCTATATTAACAGATGGGGCAGATTTTAAAGAAATGTAAGAATTTCACTAATTAAAGACATCTTAGTCTGTCCTCTGCTCTCAAAGAGCAGGTGTTCTATATGTGAACTGTCTCCTGCTTAATTGCTTTTCTGTAGCCATGACCTTTGTATTCCTATGTAATATCACAAAAAAAGCATAATCCTAAAATGGGCTGAGGTGTGCTAAGACCACATAACAATTTGCATGATAGGGCATTAGGCAAAAAAATCAGTGGTACCCAAATTGGCTGCTTTTTGTGTGAAATTAACTCTCTAAATGAGGGCAAGAAGCCGTTAGCTACTGGAAGCATATTCACTTCAGGGTTTGGTTAGAGGGTAAGGAGGGGGGTGCTGCACATCTGTGGGATCTTAACATACCACAGCAGCAAGAGCTCCTGTGCCTTCACTGACAGCTAAAAGGAATTCTACAACTGCCTCTGCTTTTTCTGTAAACCTGCACTCGAATCTTTATTTTACTGTAAACTAGACTCCTAAAACCTCTGGAAATGTCTGGTAAGATTTGGAACACAGATTCCTCATGAATTTTCTGAATCGTCTGCTGTGGGTGTATATGTTTGTGCATATATGTGTAAACACCAGGGGACATAACCACAGCTGAGCAAATAGAAAAAAGCTTCTGAATTAGAAGACTAAAATGTACTATAAGAGTATTTAACAACAGAAGTTACCGAAGTTTATATATACCTTAGCCTGAGCATGTGCTTAACGGCCTAACAGCAATCAGAGGTAATGTCAAGTGGATTTTCAAGATATTAACATGAAAAAAAGTGAAAACTCTTCAGAAGTTACTGGTCAATGAAAGCTTCACTCCAACAACCTGATTCAGAGTCACAGTGCAGAGACAAAGCCCAAACCTTTAGGTAGCATAAAAATGGATTGGTTTCAAAAGCGATCAAAAGAGGATGCTTCCTACACAATTTGGATGTATGGTACTCACCGGAGAAGGAACAGGTTTCTTTTTTTCCAAGCTCAATTTTCTCTCAATAAAGGTTGCACCGCTGTTTTCTTTTACAAAATTCAGCTTGTGAACCTCCTCTATCAATTGATTCTGCACTTCACAGATGCTTGAGGAAGACAGCTGCAAATACAAATGTGGGTTAGATCTCATGTACAAAATGGTAGGGAGATTGGAGAGAGCAGATTTGGTTTAATTGGCTGAATGCTAGGAGTCAGGAAATCTGACAAGTTATACCTGTTTTCTTCAGAGCCCATAAGCAGTGTACTCTCTAAGCATGAGATGTAAAGAGAAGAAAGGTCCTTGCTTAAATAAAGTTTCTAATACATGCTATTACATTTAAAAGACATAGCAATTGAAGTTAAATCATTAAAAATATTCTAAGTAGTGATGAAAATGAAGAGCCTTGCATTTATGCTACTAAGCCACCTGCTTTCAGATGCAAATGTGCATCTCAGCAGCTATCAGAGTGGCCAATGTGCTGCAAGGCTTGGAGTAGCTTTCCCCACAGCTGTGTGTTTGTGCAACTGAGTGCTGCCAACAGGTTAAAAATTGTTGGGTAACTGAGTCTCTGTCTGTGGCACTGGATAAGTGCTTTTGGTCTATGCCTGATATCAAATACATTTGCTGATGTAAACAGGAAAAAAAGAAAAAGAAGGTAATTTTGTAGCCCGACCATCACAGAAAACAATGCCCAATAGAACAGCTTTCAAAACACAAGAACATCAAATTACAGGGATGAAATTTCTTCATGAGGAAAAGCCTTCATTTTCCCATTACCACCATAGCTCTGTGTTTTGATCCTGACCTTGCTTGCTTAATTTTTCAGCTGCCCCTTACTATAATGTGCTCTGTTCGAGTCTTGATAGAAAGGAATACTCCAGAATTGCCTTACTACAGTGTGTTTCCCACGTAGCCTTGCCTCTGTCCAGGTGAGTGGATTTGTATGTGTGGAAGGCATTGTTGCAGCTGTGTTTCTCAGGGGGTTCAAGCTCTCCGGGCAAGTTTATTCCTCACTGCCGAGAGAGGTCTGCAGGAGCTTCTGCTTCATATTTGGGTTTAAAAGCAACTTGGTTTTCATAAAAATTATTTAATCAGATCTCCTAACTTGTTTCTCTTTTACAGTCATCTGTGAATCTGCAGGTCTAGCAGCAAAGGAAGTGTTCATGTACTTTCTCATAATTTCTTTTCCTGTGTTTCCTGGGCTAGTCGGGGGAGGTGCTAAGAAATGCTAGCAGCTGCCTTCTTTTTGCCTTCCTGTAATGTTCTTGCCATTACTATCACTGGAACAGCTGGAACAGTTCCATTAGGATCGTTCTCAATGAAAAGTCCAGGTCTGACAAAAGTTCAGGACATAAGTTTCTCAGAAGTCACTCCGGAGTGACCTTACTGTGGCCTTCAGTACCTAAAGGCGGTCTACAGGAAAGCTGGAGAGGGGTATTTCACAAGGGCATGTAGTGACAGGACAAGGGGGAATGGCTTTAAGCTGAAAGAGGGCAGGTTTTCATTAGTTTACTGTGACCATGGTGAGGCACCGAAACATCTGCAGAGAAGCTGTCAGTTCCTTATCCCTGTAAGCTTTAAAGGTCAGGTTGGACGGGGCTTTAAGCAACCTGGTCTAGTGCAAGGTGGCCCTGTTAATGGTGGGGGAATTGGAACTAGATGGTCTTTAATGTCCTTTACAACCCAACCATTTTGATTCTATGAACCTAATCTTTACTGAGCTCGTAAAGGAAAAAACCCCAAATCTGACTGTGCACAGCAGAGCAAACAAAATCACAAAATCAGTAAATCAGGATAGCTTGGTAGATATGTGTCCTACACAACTTTAGCCAAAGCATACAGAACGAAAAAAAAGTCAAATTAAGGCACAGCTACCCCTGTTTCTAATGTACTTACTGGAACAGGCACCATCACAGCAGAATTTGATTGAAGTGCTGCAAACATAATATTCCTGAGGAGGGTGATGAAGCAGTGTAGGCAGTTCAACACAATCTTTTTGGCTGCTCTGTTGAATACCTGAAGTTCTTCCACTAGCTGTGCATTTAGAGCCTCGTAGTCTTTCTTTGCCAGGTCCAGCTCTTCTCCAGCTGACCTCTGAAGGCAGCTGTTGTAGTCCAGCAACTTGTCATAGCGCTTCTGGATGAGCTTCTGAGGGCCTGGAAACTGGGCTTGTAGTGCTGAGAGAGGAGTCAGGACAAGCTTGTCCAGCTGAGCCATCTGGAAAGGTATAAACCAGACCTCCTCATTACCTCATTCACACAGTCCTTCAGACCCTGTGACGGGCTGAGCCTGGTGGCAGCCCATCCAGCAATCTGTTAATCGCTCTGCTCGAGGCATTGCTGTCAGAGACAGTTTCAAGCAGGGCCCAGCATGACTTAGAATCTCCTTGATTCTAAGGGAGAGGTATCTGTTTTTCAGATTACAGTGCCTGGCAATGGCAGTGGTCCCCTGGGGCATGCAGCCTGCAGTGCTGCCCCTAGGGAGCTGCCACTGGGGGAAAACAGCCAGGACTGGTCAGGTGGTCAAATGAAACTGGGATTTCCTTAACTGAAAGATCCACAACTTATATACTATCTAAAGGCAATGAAGTCTTATTAAGTGGCAGTCTTAAATTCTCTCAAAGCTGCTTTGCTTTTTTTTTTTTTTCTCTCATGGAAACAGCTGTAACTCAATTCCTGTTTAAGCAAACACAAACAATCACTTGATTTGATTAAATTAGGTTATGCTTGTTGGTTTTATCTCTAGTAATCAACAAAATTAGACACCTGGTAAAAAAACAGTCTTCCTCAGACTTTTCCATTAGTCTCTAATTGTCTCAAGGGATTAATATTGCATGAAATAAAATTTATTTTTGTAAGTCATTTGTTCAAATACAGCACAGGCTTGTAGTGAGTGAAATTCATCATCATATTAAAGCTATTGGACATTCTGTGTGAATTAAGTTGTTGGGTTGAATGTGAGAATAAAAAAGTAGCTGCCTCTGCATTCTCCAAAACATAGCACAGTTAAAGACAGATGCATTTAGCCCCAGAGTTTCTCTCCAAGGCCAAGATGATGTACACTGGCTACATAGTTCCTATTTTATTTCCACCTGAAATAAAATGTTTAGTGAACCGATTTTTGATGCATTAAGAAAACAATTCTTCCAAACTGCTGGACCTGATTTCTGGAAAAGAAGCTACTGGGAATTTCTGCCCTAAAATTTTCAAAAAAATCTAATGAGAGAGGAAGGTGTACATTATTGACAAATGCACAAAGGGGAAAGAAAACAATTAACCTCAGACCATTGCTGACATCTCCCTTGATAATGATCTTTCAGGAAAACATGTGAGGAGCACTATGGGTTGTTCAGTGAGAACATCGACTCAGTGTGCAATGTCAAGCCAAAAGTGTTTTAAAAAACCCGTATGCATAGGATAGGGAATTCTTGTAATCTTGTAAATCCAAGTCACAGCAATAAACAGATAATAAGTAGAAATTAGCAGTTGTTAATAATAATGTCCACAGTTAAATAAAATTAAGGTGTTGATTTGATTTTTTTCTTTCACAGACCTTCAGAATAGCCAAGTCTTGAAACAACAGCTGTTACAATTTTTTCTCTAAAAAGAAGTTTTCTGTTTCATCTATTGTGGAATTACTTGTACTTTCCTTTATTGTTTCTGAATATGGGGGCAGCTTCCATACTGGATGCACTCACCACTGCAATGATAGAGAGATATTCTTTTGCACTTCATGCAATCATTCATTGTAAAGGCATTGAAAATATCATTTTGATTATTGAGATTAATTTTGGAGATACTTTTCACATGTGGGAATTTCAAAGGAAAGGAAATACATCATCTTACTTCCCCAGCATTATCCTGGAGGTTGTGGTCTGTCAAAGAGCCTTCTGTTTCTTGGCAGCCTCTTTTTCCAGTGTTTTGGAAAGGACTGAATGGCTATATTTGAGTCAGCACAAAACTAGGAAAGTGTAAGAAAACCTCCACCTCTGAATTTTTCCAGCTTGAGCAGCTGTTTGAAGAAGCAGCCTGTCCCATTGTGAAGAGACATTTAGGTATCTTATTAGAGCCAGGCATTAGAGTTCATTTTAATTCTGAAAGCAGAACACTAGTTGAAAAACTATTACTATTTTTTTAACTGCTTTATTAATTACTATGGGCTATATTCAGATTTCCGTGGTTTCCCTATATGAAGGATTTGACAGCAGTTTGTTAGTATCTGGTCTTTTTCCAACATAAACCAGCCTATAATCCTATGACTATAAAGATAATAACTTATTGAAAAGTTCATATATCTGAGATTTTTACAGATCTGTGATCTGTGTTCAAGAGCACAATATCAATCACAAAAGTCACTCAAACTGCAAATGCTGGTAAGAAAAGTAACAAGGCAAAGATCTGCTGCCCTTGTCTGAAGTTCAGGTGAAACAAATACAGGTTTGTTCAGGTGATACAAATTTAGTGCAAAATTTTAATTTGAACCCAGGAATTTAGCTTGACAAGTTTTCTTCGGTTGTTCTAAGGAAAACACAATGCATTTACATTGTATTTTATACTAGTTCTTACAGAAATTCAACCAAAAACCCCACTCATCTTTCCCAATAGATTCCTAAGCTTTTTTCTCTTTTCTGTCCTAGTCTTCCTCACATAGAGCTGTTTTCTCAGACATACAGATAGCTGTGCAACACTGGACATTGCATAAACTTACAAAGTCTTCGCATATATTTGCAGTGTTGGTCCCTTTTTCCAAACAGTCATTGACTTTGCCATCTTTATCTTGCAGGATTTCCTGAAGCCCGGTTATATTCTGGGCAGCCAGATGTATGGAATCCTAAATGAAAAGATGATAGGAAGATGAAACTATTACAATCCACTTTATTATACTGCATTCACTCATGCAGCTACTGCGATAATACTGATGGAATCAGAAGTATTTTCCATCTCTGACACCTGTGCAGCTGCCGTGCAGTTCCCAGTCATTGTGGGGTTGTTTACTGTGATAATATTTTCCTGTGCTTTGTCTATCTTCAATGCAAACTACTTAAGAATCAAGTTGTTAATGTTCACCTGAAAAAAAAAAACTATGCACTAAACTCATGAATATCCCACTGGAAATCAGCTACTCCTCAGCAAGAAGCCAGCTTCCCATGCATCCTCAAAAGCCTCTTTTGGGGGACTAAGTAGGACTACAGTGGTGTATTTCAGTTACTCAGAATTTAATCTTAATGAAGTGCGGATCCGTTTGGATAAGAAACTGTCAGCACCATTCCAGGCAGCAGCCCTGGCTGGCTGAGCTCCCTGGCCTTTCCCTGTTTGCTGAACCAAACAAGGTGTGTTTGTGATAAGCCCCGGCCAGCTGGTTATTGATCTTGCCTATCTCTCAAGCAGCCTTCCTGCCTGGTTAGGGCACACTTACGCTTTGTCAGGCCTCGTGCCATCTACAAAGCTGGCAAGTAGTCACTGAGAGGGGCAGCTTGATAAGCCACAAGCCAACCCTCAGCTTTGGAGAGGAGGATTGGAACAAAGGCATTTCAGAGAACTCGAGCGCTCCGTACATCTACTGCTAGCCCTCAACACAACCTAAACACAGGAAAAAGGAAGGAGTCCTTCCATCCAGAATATGTGTTTTAGGACATTTTAATTCACATGGCTGCAGCTCAACTCCACTGCAGCAGATGGAGGTGACAGCTTCACACAGAGATTGAAAGTCCTAACTGTGCCACCAGCCTTCTTCTCTGCACTGCACCTGTGGGTCTCCACAGAGCCTGCTTCTGTCAGGGGAAGAATGCAAAAGTCTGGTCTTTGAAACTTCTTTGCCATGGGCTCAGTAATGCAGTGGCAGCACAGCTTATTTATTTAATATTCTGATGTAGACAGGCCTGCTTATAAATAATTTGGTGTTGCCTAACCAGTGTCAGAAATGTGTCAAACTGGTTATGGATAGGGTTTGTGACCACAGATTGCAAAAAGGCCTGTACCCACCTGGAGATGTTGTGAGCAGAGCGAAATGTTCTTCACACACGATTTCACAGTCTTCTCTAAACTTTGAAACAACTTTTCTTCCTTATTAAAATTTTCATCTTTCACCTAAAATAGATATTTGCGCTGTTATTTTGGCAGCCCAAAAGAGCCTGGCTAATGAAAGAAACATCCAGAGTGCTGCTAGAAATGTCCCTGAACTCCTCCCTTTGAAAACAGATCAACCCCTAATTCTCCCAAGCTCCAGCTGTAATTCAAGAAAAGTCAAAACCGCTGGGCAACACGGCAGAGAATTTCGGTTTTAATCCTTGTGGCAGCAGGGAGTTGCTTTACTACAAAAAGGCTGGCAAAACCCTTCGCTTTTCCGTGTGTTGCTCCGTGTGAGGAAAGGACGGAGGGAAATGCGGGGAATTTGGGAGCCGCGGTGCCGCGGCTCTCGCTCTCCCGCAGGCCGGCTGTAGGTGGAGCTGTTTGCTCTGGAAACACCGGCAGCTGGGAATAGCCTCGGGAAACTTCGTCGTGCCGGCTGGGAACACCCTGAAAACGCGGTGATTTCTGCCCGTCTTTTCCTTGAGGGGCTGTAGAAATCTCAGCTCACGCCTTCGTGGCTTTGCTGTGAGGACCGCCGCGTTTTTCGAGACGCGAGCTGGGAATTTTCTCAGTCTAATTAAGCAGGAGAGACGGCTGGATCTCTAACAGATGTATTCTGATGCTAAAATGATTCTCAAACGTTTTAAGCTTAATTGGAAACAAAACCAAAAAAACTTAAACCAGAAGCTTCTAAAGGAAAAAAAAAATCACATATCCTCTTAATCAAATTTCATTCCCCTTTTCTCTGTTTTTATAGCCTTGCTGGTGTCTGTCACATTCTGAATACAAAAATTTCCACAGTATAAATAAGTGAACAGAAAAAGTAAATGTGGGTAGTTTGCATCAGAGAAACAGAGAAACCACTGATAAAAAACAAAACAGGAAAAATTGCATGTATCTTGTAAAGTCACATCTAGAAAGGCAAGTTACTTTGTATAATCAGCCATCTCCTGCAGTGAGGTGCACTGGATATCACTTTCAAGGTCATTTGTAATCGATTCTCTTTGAGATTTCGATTTAAGCTTTCCTGAAAATATTTATCCTGCTAGGTTTTGAATTACAACTTCGAAATTACAGAGGAGCATTTTACTTTTGGCCGCCCAACACCCAGACTCATCACAGAGTTCTTAGTAGTTTTGATGGTTCCAGGTCTTTACACATGTAGAGGCAAACCCCGTGGCCTTTCCTAATTAGAGGTATTGCTCATCTTCCTTGGTGGATTCCAAACCTTAATGCTATAACATGAGGAAGATGGACTGAACATGTTATCAGCCCCAACGATAACTATTGCCAGGGTATCTGCAAAATGCTGACCTCAGGCTGAGTTTCACAAAACTACTGCTCACTTCCTCTCTGCTGTAGGACACAAGTTTGAGAAACTCTTGTGTAAAAAAGGAAAAGGTGGAGAACACATTACATTATTTTCTATTTCAATCACAAAGATCTTTCCCGTCTTCTGTGATACTCAGAAAATGACTATAAATTAGGCAGGAAAAAAGCAGCACCACAAACTCCATTTCCAACATGTTTTGAAAAACGCCCGGTGCAAAAGCAGAACTGAAGCTGTCAATGCAAATCTGCAGTTGGATAAGTAAGTACCTGAGGTTCTCCCCTCGTCAGTATTTTCAGATGGCTGGTGACCCTCTTGGATTTCTTGCTAATGGAGTGAATATTCAGTCGGGAAAACTTTTCTTTAAGGGTTTCATCATCATCATTCTTCCTATACTTCAGCACTGCAGAGAGAGGATTTCATTACATCAATAGTCTGTATTCACAGGACTTTTCACAGGGACAGGCACACAAATATGAAACCATTTGAGAGCAGACACTTTGATGTCATTTGCTGTAATCTTGTGTGAAAATGCTCAAGAGGATGAAAACCCCATTATCAACACTAACCTTCAGAAGAGTGAAGTTAGAGCTTCGACAGGGCAAGTCTATAAAAAATATTGCTATTACTGCATCTTAATTATTATCAGTGTTTGCAACTGCATTACAGATGATATAATATGAATTCTTTCCTTGTTTTCATACTGGAGTTACCAGTCAGGTAAGATACTTGGCTGAGAACAAAGGACATTAAAGCACTGTTACCCTCTTGAGGCTCAGTGTATTACACAACTTGGGTGGCACCAGCCGAAATTGTAGTGATATATCTGGAGCTGAAACATGTCTTATAATGGCCAGCCCAAACCTACAAAGAAAGAACTTACTGTGCTCTTTTCTTACCTAAATCTTTCCTCCTTTTAAGTTCATTGATGTTCACATTAATGTTTTTAATAGCAAAAAGGGCATCTTGTAGCATCTTGTGGTCAGGGTGAGAAGCAGGAGTTGAGTTCAAGAGCTCATGGAGTAACAAGGGATATTTCATCAGCCGTTGCACTGGTTTGATCAACAGGGATCCCAGGTCCATTAGATTTGGCTTTCCTCTATAATTTACACCAAAAAAATTGTTACAAAATGAGAAATTCCTTGAATTGTAATTACCATTCAAGTCAAAAAACAAGATACATCTGTGAGGGAACAGGGGTGTTGTAAACAAAGCCCTCCTGTCACCCCCTCAATGAGAAATACACCCTGGGTCTGAATTTTCTGTGTTTTCAGAACTTAGCAGACTATTGCTTAGACATCAGCTCTGAAACTGTCCCACTCAGTCTAAAGGTGCATGTGGTATAACTTACACATCACAACACCCAGGAAGGGAGATGTAGGTGGAAGAACAAATAACAGGAAGTTTGAGAAATGCGTGTGAGCAGGGCTGTTACATCCTGCTCTGGGCCCTCAGGCTTAAAATTGCAACATCTCCATGCTGTGAGTAACTGGGATGCCTGTTCACAGTGCATCTCTTCTCACAACATCCCTGACTTGGCACAGTGACCCTTAAGCTTTACTGTCTTCCACCTGTGGTTTTTCTTTGCTGGCTGCCAGTCAGTTATTTCTGATGATGCCTGAGCTTCCAAAGGGTACCAAATCTGGCCTGGGGAAATGTTGAACACACAGGATAGTCACACAGGGTTGATCCAACCTGCTGGAAGACTCCTTACACAAAGGCAAAGCAGGCAACTGGCCAGGGTGGCAGAAGGATGAGAGTAGGACAGTCACAGCTTCCAGCATGGGCACAGGGATGCTCTGTGGCTCTAGGCTCAATCCTCACTGGCTGGGCAGGAGCAGCAGAGCAGCATCCCCAGGCAGTCAAGTGGCTCAGGCCATGGAGGCCACCCTGAGCTCTTGTGCCCCAGCCAGCTGAACCCGGGCTCCAGCCCGGTTCCAAAAAAAAGCCTTTGCTGACACCCTCCAGGCTGGAATGGGAGAGGCTGTGCAGTTTGCAGGCTGCCACAACAGCCTCGATGGAAACAGGGAAGGACTGAGCACATGTGCCTTCATTACCTTCCATGTGGCTGGAAGAAACATGGGCTCTCCCCAGGACGGGTAACACCAGGTGGCCAAGACCAGGGCCAGCCACTGCTGAGGCTCCAGCAGCAGGACAGGGATGTCCATGGCCCCCCTCACGACAGCACACCCCTCAGCAAACCAGGCACAGCTCCAGCACCAGCTACCTGGCACCTCCCCAGTGAAAGTAAATATGAGCTGCTGGTAACAGTGTGGAAGGCAATAAAGCAGAGCAAGCTTTCCATTTGCATGCCTGAAAAGGCTCTTTTGGAGCAAAGGTTTTTTGACATTAACTATGCAAGAGTTAAGGGCAGACAAAGAAGGATTTCTGCATATGGAAAGATGAAATAACACAATGTAGAAAGAAAGTACAAAAAATAGGGAACAGCCACTTGGTTTTGCAGGCTGACATCTATTGTTTTGTGCCACAGAAAGAGTAAAAGAAAAAAACCTCCTTCATTTCCACTTTTATATGTGTAAAAAGTACAAGAGCCAATCCTTACTGCTGACTAATTAACTAACAATTTGAATGCCTTTGAGAAGAGACATCTGCATATTTAAACCATCTCTCTCAAACAGGCATTATCTGTAAAAAAGTTCTGCATGAAAAAAAATTAACAGTAGATTCCTTTTAAGGCTTCTTCATGTCCCGAAACCTTCTCATCATTTCAATTCCCCTCATTTTCCCGGTATCTTACATTAAACAGAGTGCTGTTTTTCCTTCTTTCAGCTTCTGGCAGCAATAATGAAAAAAAAATATCTTAAATTGTTATTGTTTTCTCTGAAAAACCCTATGAATGCAAATCTATAAAAGCTGTCTCATGAATGGAAAAATCTTCAAGTGTCTTCTCTTTATATAGTTGCACTTTGGACAGCTGCCCAAGTGATAAACAGCCCTCTGTTCGGTATCTGCATGACACAGTCTTGCAATATGGTGTGAGAGATAGCAGGTTTGTTATAAGATAATGACTCCCTGGGGCACTAAATGCCACAAAGTTCGACTCATCTAATTCTCCCCACCAAGATTAGCTGAGATAGCCACTCTCCCTGGACGAGTCCCATTTGCAATGTGCCCTGTTAGGACCCACCGGCCACTGGGCAGGACGCGGCCCTGCCACACCACTCAAGCAACAGAGTAACGCCTTTTGACATCTATTGTGCAGAAAATTAAGTTGATAATTCATTTGTGATGCTACTTCAGCCTTCCCCCCATGTTATTGTGAATTTAGCAAGTATTCTAAGTCACATGTAACTGCACTGATCTCACAGCAAATTATTGCCGTAGCTCTGCAGTAAATGCAGCTGGCAAACTGCAGCGAGCTTCACGGCACAGCCTCCTTCCCGCCTCCCGACAAAACAAAGTCACTAATACAGACACATTCCCACCTGTTTAAAAAGCGCGTGGTGGTGAGCTACACAAAGGCAGGTGAGGCGGGATTTAGTTTCATTTGCTCTCACAACAAAGCAGCTTAGTCCAGTGGCAAACACAACAGGCAGTGTGGTACAACCGGGCTGAGGCTGGTGTGATATGCAGCTGCAAGCTCTGAAATGGTGTGCTGGAATCAGGGTGCAGCAGGACTCGGAGTCTTGGGCTTCATGGTCTACTATGCATGGCTTTATTTTAGTACAAGACATGTAGGGCAAATAATTCACTGTGCCATAAGTCTCTCAAGCAAACCCAGGGAACTCACTGAGGCCGCACAGTTGTTAAGCCAAGCAGAATTTAACCTATTGAGCTGCTAGCAAAGGGCAGCACTGCCTGGTATTTATGTAATTGTTTTTTTGATCATGCTTCAATGAAAAGCAGTCCAGGGAGCAGCAACATCACAGACCATTTGAGGGGAGTTACGCTGTATTTTCTAGTTCAACATTGATCAGATTTTTGGGTGCAGTCCTGCTCATGGGCTGTTGCGACTCTGCAAGCTCTGAGTTGCAGGTGATGGGACTTCTGAGCGCCCTGCCAGTGAGGCAGCCAAGCTCAGGGAGGGTCCCACAGCTAAACCTGCTCATTGCACTCTGCACAGCTTTGTAAGAACCCTCTTAAACTCAGAAAGTGAGTTGTCTCCTACACTCCACTGGAAACTCTTTGAAGGAGAAAACCAGACATTCATTTCTGATAGGGTTACACAAGGCAGAACAGCCAGTCTTGTGCTATTTCTGTATTTGTTGCTGTCTCACAGGATCATATTGTGACCCTCTCCATATTTTGTATCTCTTTAAGTCCCACTCCTTGTGGGACAGGAGTACACAAAAATATCCCTTATCAAAACAAAATGCAGAAAAACTAATTCCTATCACAGATGAAAGCTTGAAACCCCCAACTGTAAAGTTTCAACATGCAAGTCCTTCAAAGTGTATTTTATGCAGATCATAGTTATAACATGCAATTGACTGACTGATTAACAAATTCTCGGACTTTCCAGGTCTGTTCCTCTCCTGCCAATATAGACCACACTTGCTCCTCCTTTCTCTTAACATTTTGTCAGGGGTAGTAATCTTTCTCTTCAGTTCAGACAACCCCTTCTCTGACCTCTCACTGCAGGTAACTACAGGCAGTGCTGCATTTCAATGAACCCAACCTGCTGGATGCCAAGAAACTGCAGCTGTGATAAATTCTCCTTTGCAGCTTTTCAAAGATGTCACATTTGGCACAGAAGTCCCTTAACCACAACTCATCAGTGGCTGGGTGAGTTTTTCTGACTAAGTTGCAATGAGCTTGTTCTTTTCTGATGTTCTTCCAGCCACTGTCAGGGGGAAGATCCTAAGGTGGGCTTCTCATACACGGCTACTGAAGGGGTTGTCAGCTTAAAAATAGCTTTACGTGCGGGCCTGCCTGAATTGTAGCAGGAAACTTGGTTTGAAAGACTGACACTATGTGGTTGACAAGCACTCTTGCAGACCTCAGAGCAGTTTACATATGCTGGAAAATTCTCCAGGTTATACTGACACAAAAGGTTTGTGTTCTTAAAATTTCCCCCCGTATGGCTTTAAACATACTAAAGATAAATTGTAGATATTTTAAGGATTATTTTATAGGTAAAAAGGGCATAGTACTTACTCTTCTTCATATCTCTTTCTGCAAAAGAGAAGAAAACAAAACATGCATTAGATTCCTCCTGAAAGAATTTTTACAGAGACAGATTCTCAGGTACACTTCAGTGACACAGAGTAGCTGTAACTGGCCTGTTAACTTAGGTTTATGGTTGCTGTGTGTCAGCAGAACTGCACAAAACAGCTAGAGGGTACTGGTGAATCTGACCCTAAACCTTTTTGAATGGACAGCCCCAAATAAGGAAGGATTGTCAGAAATCTGGCTTTGGCTTTGAGACCCAGCCTTGTCCTCACAGTGTTAGAGAAGGAAGTTTGGATCACTCTGCTAACAATTGTAAGTAACATCAAGCCATTAATACAAAAAGAAAGATTAAATGTCATTCTTACACTTTACATACATTTCTATCTATTCTCTTTAAATAGAAATGTATTTTTAAAAGAAAAAAAATACATTTCATCCTTTCGGGTGTAGAGTTAATGAAGCTGTTAAGTTTTCTGTAGACTACACGTCAACTGAAACTTCTCTGGAGTAGGATGGTGTTGATACATACACTGAAAGCACCAGGGACTTAAAATTGTAGTTTGCAAACCTGTATGTAGAATGTTTTCCTTATGGTATGAATTCACTCAAATGCAAGGGAACCAAATGTTTCCATCTCTCCATTAGGCTTTCCTGACCTCACATCCTCAGCCACACTTTTTTGACTGCCTGCACTCTTTAACTCCTGGCCCACCAGTGCCTAGCTGAGCATCTGGAAGCTGCTGCTTTCATTGCTTCTGCACTGTCAGCATTTTGTGTGCTTAGGACGTCCCTCTGCCCCTGTAATAGTTGACCGAGCTACTTCAGGCTGAAAGCTGAGCAGGTAGTTGCCAGCATCCTTTCATTTTTACCAGCTGCATTTCTTTGGCTAGGCTAGCAAACAACATCCCCAGTTTGCATAATCGCTGCTGAAACACGAGACTCTACAGAAATTGGATTTGCACATGTCTCCAATGCAGACACCTACATTTTGGGATGGATTTTTTCCTCTTCAGTCAAAAGGAATAGGAATCTCAACATAGCTAATTAAATCGGATTTGTCTGTACAGATGTGCAGAGTGCCACTCTCAAATTGCTCCTGATATAGAACTTGTTTTTCACATGTCAGATATTACTCAGCGGAGGAACAGAAGCCTCTACTAATGTCAGCTCATTTAAGATTTTTTAAAATTCAATAATATTCTTTCCAAGGGAAAAGAAAAATATTTAACAAGTAAAAATTTTTCAAAAATAGTCGGCACCAGCCCCCACTTTTGTTATGTCTCTCAATGGAAAACAGCCTATAGCTTATTTGGTAACAATCCTGCATAGTTTTCTTCCTAGGACAAATATTCTCCAATGGGTAGTAACAGGTTTAGATGACCAGAGTTCTGAATCTCAGCATCCACTTTCAGGTCTTAATAGTTGAATTGACTGCAATCTTTAGGCACTGGGAGAAAGCACAACGTAATATACACACACCAGTGCTTTCATCCTTGGTTCCTGTTTAAAGGCTAATCAGGAAAGAACAAGACAAAACAAGGCTTCATTGTAAGGAAGTCCTTGTCACTTCCTGCTAGCAAAGCCTACAGTGGCTCAGCACAAAATATCCTTTCTCTTCACAAAGCCCAGCTGTGATTTTGAAACAGGAGCACCTCTTGCTGGCTCTGGAATTCAAGTGGCAACATCCACCCTAGGATGTACATGGGTGCTATTTTTTATCTTTATTTTCTTCCATGTCCCCTTTCCTCAGCAGCAGGGATAAATGAATGACAGTAGTGGCTTCTCTTGATTAGCCAGAAAAGAATATTGTAGGCATCAGCACTAAAATACCCACTTAGGGGAGATACCTGGCCATTCCTTAGCCTGAAAGCCTGAGTTTGTATGAAAATTTATTTCTTTCAACATCCAGGGTAGCTAAAACCTGTGAACCCTGCACATATACTTTGTTATGTATTTAATAGCCAGATATGTTGCATAAAATAAGCTTCATATTGAACATAACCTATCTTCAAAGCAAACATTTCTCTTTTAATGTTATTAATATTCTCCTTCACCACTCTTTTCAGATTTCACTTGGACATACTTCCCACCTCCTAAGTCTTAACAGATCTCTGCAGTCCAATCACAAATTAGGGTGTGATTGAAATATCTGTTGCTGATGTACACTCCTTTATTTGTGATAACTTTACATCTCTCATACTAGTGTGCAGCATGGGTTTTTCCTGGAGCTGGAGCCGGAGCCAGACTTTGGTCTGAATCTGTGGTATGTTCCCTCCTGACAGCTCTGTGTGATGCTTTTGGGAAAGTGAGGGGCAAGGGGATTTATGGTTGGGAAGAGAAGCACTCTCCATGGAGTGGATGAACTGGTCCCTGCAACTGGCTCCAGAAAGAAGACAGATGGATTCATTCATTATTCAGCAACAGCCCGAGTTCTCAACACATTTTCCTGAGGGGCTGGCATTGGAGCCCATAGCACAAAGCGCCTCCCTTGAGTGGGAATTGGCAGCTTGCTCCAACACTGTTTCCTCTCAAATACCCCCACCATGAGGAGTTGGGAACTACCCAGCAGATCCTGGGGCCTTGTAGCAGTGGTCCAGAAATGCCAGTGCACTTGAGTAGCTCCATAACAGGCTATTCCAATTCAAGGAGTAGACTTGCTGAGGACAGGGGGCAGCAAGTTTCCTGGGAGCTGGGAAAGGTGTTTCCAATAGCCCATGATATGATGCAGCATTTTTTTTTTTTTTTTGCCAGTATGAGGCACTGAAACTAAGAAAAGAGCAACCTTTCATGTGCTATTTTTGGCCATCTTAGAGAGAAAGAAATCTAATCATGGCCCCTGGCTTGTCATCTTTTCATGAAAGCAGCATAAGCCAGAGCTCCCAGCAAGCCTTATAAAACTCCGGATTTACAGGGGACCTTTCATCTACATCCATTTAAAATGTTCCCTGCCAGGCAACTGACTATGGACGGAAATCATCATTTGAAAAGATCTTACTTTAAGGACTGTACACAGTCTCTTAAATGCTGCTTCAGTTCTTCATCCTTTTCATAAGATTCCAGCATGGTGTGTGCATCATCATGGTGATAGCAGTAGATTTTATATGTGTCTTCTAGTGGGCCTTTAATCTGCAAGAACACTTCCCCTGTTAAGGAGAAAAACAAAGCGTGTCAAGTCAGACAACAGCATCTCAGAAGGAGTTTTATTATTCCACCACATTAGCCGTAAGCTAAAAAGGCTGGCTTCCACTTTACTTCCCTTAGAAACGATCTTGCGTGTTTATGTGCATTATTTATTACATGTATTTCTCAGCTGCTCATCTTTGTCATAGCCAGGCACCATTATATCAGTGTTGATGCACAAAAACTCCCTCAGGGAAAAAGCATGAAATTTCTATACCTCACACCCCTTCAAACACAACCTCCTAATTCACTGCCCCAGCTTAATGCCCCTTCGTTGGAGAACACACAGGAGAGCTTAACTAACAAAGGGAGACCATTTTTGTGTCATGGGCTGGCAGGAGGGATGAATGTAAGCCTGTTAGTTTTCCTTTTGACTTTTTTCTCATGAATATGAACTTAAATGGGTAATAACAGGAATAATGGCTCTATCTTCCATTAGCCATTTCAATTTTATCTGTTTTGCAAAATCCTGAAATGGCAATTTTTATGACCTAGAATAGAGAATTTTCTTCACATGACAGAGGAATAACCTCCACCCCTCCCTTAATTAAATAAAACCACCATGGATTACAGACATTTTTATATAATATCTAGGTTTATATACAACTGAAGAGGGAGAACACTTCCATTTCCAGTCCTCCACACCACCATTTTCCTATAAAAAACAGTTGGGAATTTTAAAGGCACTAAAGTAGTCCTACACTCATTTCCCATTTACTTCTGGAGCCTAATTCCCTCAGCCTAAAACTCTTCTGTCTGTTTCTGTGTATGTAAGAAATATTATGTGAGCAGGGAAGGCATGCTTCATCTCTTCTGCTGAGACATCAGTTCAGTTCTTATACCCTTATGCAGCAGCCCCCTGATCAGTATCCTTGGAAATGCATATAATAAACAAAAACAATGCTGAAAACTCCTCTTGGGCATTTACTGAAAATTATATCTGTGTGGCAACCAGTCCAAATAGATGTTTATAAACATTCCTGTTGAGTTATAGCAATGATTATTAAAGTTAAAAGCTGAGCACTGCATTAATTGGGAGCTCTCTATTCATTCACAGAGCAAGCGCTGAGCTGTCAGGCATCCTGCATGTTTCATCCTGACCGGAGTGCGCTGTTCCATAATACATTGCATTGAACCGCTCCGTCTTAAAGTGAAAAATGATTCAGTTACCACAGTAACACAGCTCCAGGTTTTTTCCCCTAGCAGCCAAGGTTAACTGGGCTGTCTAATGCATGTTGGTTTCAGGGTGCCAATATGGGAAAAACAATGAGGAGCTAAGACCACCACAGTTCGTTTTGGTTACTGCAAGGGCACAGTCAGAAAAGCACCAGCATCGTACAGTTAAATGCTCTTTAGCTGTCTTCTCTGCTTCATGCTTACTGCTAATGCTGATGGCTACCCATGCACATTGCATCCTGACATTCCCATGAACTCTGTACAGGTCTTCATTAGCCCACAATGCAAGGGGAAACCTTAACAAGCCTCAACCTTGATCCTGCATGCTTGGTACCCGATTCTAGAGGTGATGAGCTCTCACAATTTTCACTAGCATTAAGTGGAGCTCCAGGTGCTTAGCATGGTCTGTACTATGCTAAGCCCTCAAGTGAGGTCACGTTTTCAGTAGGAAAAATGCAATGTAGCCTTACAGCTCATTTCAGTCTATCCTACAGACTGAAAATTATCTTCTCCAGGAGGAAAGAGTTGGGCAACTTCTGTTCACTGAAGAATTGTGCCACAGTGACAGATACTTTCATTGATGCTCAATGATGAGAAAAATTATGTGCTGATTTCATGAGCAGGGCCTTTTAACAGCAGATAGATTTCTAAAACCTAAAGCCCTTCTTGGTTCTGAGCTGTATGGACCAAATCAGATGAGTTTTGGGCATATCACTGTGGGAGCTTGCTTTATGGACCAAAACCCCTCTGGTTTTGGGCACAGCTTTAAAAATACTCTGAGAGATGCAAATCTGCCTGATGCCACTTCTGGAGTACAGTGATCATCAGTCTCAAAGAGAAATTCCTAGGAGGAAGGCTTGAGTAACAAAACAATTTCTCCCTGTTGCTCTCAGTGGTGCTGCCAGTGTGGACAGCAGTAGGAGAGGGAGGAAGGAGTCTAATAGCTAAAGCTGGGTTAAGGTTACTAAGTCTTCCTATTCCTCCATATTCAGTATCCAGAACAGAGAGGAGAAAAAATTCAGGAAAGAACTATAAAAAGTCTTTAACCTATTTTAGCTCAGATTAGGGGATGGATTTTGAAACCAATCACTCATTTGTCCTCATCTCCCATGCCTTGGCTGTGTGGTGGAGCAGTCACAGTGACACAAACTGGATCCCTTACCAGAAGACACACTCCAAGGGCACATCTTACACAGTCCAACCATAAAGGGCATCTCAGTGCACAGGCACAGGCTACAGCCAAGCTGAAGTACGACCTCTTGAAATGTGTACTGTGGATACCATGTCCTTAGCAGAAACTCTCACTCTGCCAGACTGCTCCTATTGGCTATTACCCCTTGCCAATGTGGACATAGCATAAAGTGTGGAGGACACAGACTAAAATAAGACATGAATATGAGCAACCACAGTGTTTTGCTTCCAAAGCAGTATATTACCAGTTCTTTAAAACCTCACCATGACTGGGTTGCCTTCCAAAGTAAGATACTTCAATGCAAGGGTTTAAAATACATTAAACATGACAGAATTTGATGGGTGTGCTTTTTCTACAGCCTGGCTTCCACAACTTTTACACTGAAGATCCTGAAAATAAAATTATTACTTTGATGTACTTTTACAGTACAATAAAACTACTAACTTACTGCTTACAGTGATGCAATTATTCTCCCTGGTTTTGTCTCAGCCTTTGGAAGAATGTCTCACACCTTACTTGACAACCTTTTTCCTGTCATAAGTTAGCCAACTCCGTGATCAATGATCCCATGCATTTTCACAGTTCTTTGTCTGATTCTGGAGAAATACACCCTAATAGATGGATGAAGCTGTTTGTCTTTACTTCTGAATGTGGCAGGGAACTAACAGAATGATTCTCTTGGCTGTGAGAAAGGCACTTCCTGCTAGAATAGAACATTGCTTATTAAGGGTATGACTCATCATGATGCACTTTTACTGAAATACCGCCAAACAACACAGACGTATCAAACTACGTTAAGCTGTTGCCTTGGCAAACCAGCTTGAGACGTGCTAGGATTAATAGTTTTCCCAAGCCTCTTATGCTTTAATATCCTGTTTCTTAGTAAAGTGGCAAACAATATTTTTTACCTGATTATTTGCGAGAAGAGGGGGACTTTTTATAAGGTGTTACTTGTGGTATGTGGTCAGGTTAGGCAAGAAAGAACTTCTCCTGACCTCTGAATCACAGCTGGAAGGTTTTTAAACTGAACTGTTTAGTCTCTTAAACTAAACCATCTGAGTTTGCACTGAAGCAAATTCAGAGCTCTCACCTGATCCCTTAAGGTGGCTCACCTACTGCCTCTGCACTGAAGAAGCAGTCACGGGAGAGCTGATGCATGGTAACTTCTTAAATCTCTCCAGCTGTGCCAGAATGTCAAGTGAATCACAGCCTTAATGTTCATGACCTGACCTGCAGAACTTGTAACTGTTGTGACATATCCAGGGCCAACCTGTTTGCTGAAAATACCTGTAATCCCTACAGACATTCCCACACAGAATCCCACAAACTTCAGATTCATTACAGCTTTCTCTACTGTCCATGTCCCTGTCAAGCACATTTAACCACCTCTTACATGAACTGTATCACCAGTAGTTACATGTTTACAGTGTTTGGGGTGGGATGGGGTTGTGACACACTTGTTATTCTAATCATTTTTAATGCTTTTCCTTAACAGCACAACTCTGAGTATGCAATATAAGAGTTAGAGTCAGAGTAAGTGGATTTAGGTAGGTGATACCAAACTAGATGAAACAGATCTCAGCAGCAAGTTGTATAACTCAGTGCCGCACATTTTTTCTCATTCTAAACTCATTTTCTCCTTCCTTCCTCCCCCTCAGCATCCAGATGGATGGAAAAAAAAAGCATCATAATCATACAAGTACAGTACAGCAAATGGACAGGTTTCAGATGTAATTTTTCCTGTGTCATTTTGGACATCTTCTAGTATGCCAGCCTCTGAGAGGGGTACTAGCTAAGTCTGATGAGAGCCGAGGACAGGGGAGTGTTATGTTTATTCTTTCACGTAGCTTTGTAGAACTCAAGAGGACAGTAAACATACCGATTATTTGCATGGGTGGTTCCACATCTGTTGTGGCTTCTTCCAACAATGACAGCAGTTTGGCTGATAGCTGATGGACCAATTCAATGTTGCTAAACAAGCCATCCACGTCAAAGCGAGCAATCTAACGGAATACAAATATTATCAGCTACTGACAAAGGATAAAGAAGGACGTTGTGTATTATTGAGCTTCTCCTGCTATGCCCCGAGTGTTCGACACTCCAGGAAGCACCACTTCTGCAAAACCTCTTATAAACATCCTCCTTGTGACTTCAAGGACACATACACAGTTTTCACATTAGTACAGTATGGCTGATGCGGTTAACAAAGGGTATGTTATCAAGTGTTTTTAACCTTATTTTCAACTTTCCCTAATCTGAAACTGTTTACCTAGGAAGGATATCATCTGAATAAATAAAAGATCCTTAGCTGGCTTTGAAATGTTTGTTTACTTTCCCACTGGGGAAAACAATAGTTGACAGTGAGTTTGATTCCCTGATTACCACTCACTATCAGAGGCCACTACATCAACTGAGAGCTTGGCACTGTGGTGCCAGCTGCCAGGTACAAAGACTTCTAGGCAGTTGGTGCCATTTTAAGTCAGTTGTCTTATAAATGTAAAGTCAAGATCATATGACTTTCACTAAAACAAACACATTTACAATTACAGATATTAATGCAACCTAAAGAACTTCTTACAGAGCCTGGGAACACAACATGGACCTCGGTGAATTGTACCAATTTCTACCAACAGCAAATTTAGTTCCATGTCCCTACTCATTTTAGAGGAAGTAAAAGGTTTCCAGGACACATACTTTTCATTGCACTACAGGGCAATATGTACTGTTTGGGTGCTCATACTGAGAACAAAGACCAATTTCATCATCCATATTGATACTCTCTGAACCTACCTCTCCATTTGGAGGAGAATTGCTGATTTACATAGCAGCTTACCAGATGCCAGGAGGATCAAATTGCATGCTATTGTAACAAAATCAGAAATACGCTTTCAGTACTGATGCAGTTAATTTCTTTATAAGCATTATAGGGGCTAAAACGTGTTTTATCCATTTGGAAATATGAAACAGATTCATTGCTAGACCAATTTTCTAAACACATTACAAACTTTCAATATGGTAGCTTATTGGAGAGCTAGCATTAAAAACACATAACATTCCTAAAAGCCTTTCAAAAATGCAGAGGTTATTAAATAAAGACAGTTATAATCTCTAAATTACTTTTCCTGTATACATGTAGCACAGAATTTTTGACCTCCTCCCCAGTATGTCTACATAGTACTTGGAGCTACATTGTGCATGGACACTTCCACACATTAACACAGTGACAAAGGACAGAATCAAAATGAATGTTTTCAGTTGGGTGAAAAAGAGTGAAGGAATATGACACATTTGTCAAAAATCTCAGCGAGTTCAGTCAGGGAATACTCTTGCTCAGTGCTGGCCAGGCTAGGGAGGAAGTCAAGTAGAGACTACTTCCAAGTGGATGAACAAGTGAAGAGGAAGAAAAAGAAGTCAAGAACTCCTTCAAGTTGTGTCAGCAGATGCCAGGTCTTCTGAAAATGGGTTGGAACAAATCTTGACAGAGTTTTAGGAAAACAAAAAGCTCCTGCAGGGGTTTTAACAGCACAGGTTAAGAGGCACTGCCAATGTCAACTAAAGACACTTTGGCCTCTGAACCTGTATTTTGCCACCAGTTTAACAGAAAACCCTACATAAAGAATACCTGGGTTAAGATCTGTTTAAAATTTTTATTCTATATTTGCTGCAGATGTCATTGGTGTAGCCTCTGTGAATGCTATGTTTCAGGCCTCACATACACAAGTATTTCTCTGGATGATCTCTTCTATTCTCAGCACCATTTTTCTACAAATTGAAATACTGTTGAGGAAAAGGTGTTCTTTGAAGTCTCAGCTGAAAGAGAAAATAGGTATCATTGGCCTAATAAGATCTTTCTCATGAAAGGTAGTTTATGAGCCTTCTTTCTTAAATGTACCTTTCTTCTGTGGAATGCAAATTTCCCAAGTGCTCACTGGCCTGTCAAGCATGGTATTTATCCACCACACCTGTCTGAAAGGATGGATAAAGTTATCTTAACAACTGAATTTAACCTTGATGCAGAGATTCGTGCCATTCCAGTCACTATTGTGGAAAAAAACTTGGTTTTGGAGGTACCAGTAAACATCTGCTGAGGCATGTAACAAGGGTTATAACAACAGAGCAGCATGGAGAGCTGGAAGCTGCTACTGCAGCCCATAGGCAGGGATATAATATCCAAGCTGACCTCTGGACAAGTACATCGATGCAGGCTTTACACAAGTGCAGCACAAGTGGTCAGGAGCACACCTGACCTTGCACTCTCCTCAGCAGAGCCCTGACACGACTTCCCGAAGCACTGGCTCCAGACCCGCTCCCAGCAGCACTTCACTGTTGCGCTGGCACTTGTGCTTGCACTGAGATTGCCCGCAAGCAGAACGTGGCTGAGACCTTGGCATCAGTGCCCCATCCTCTGCCCCCAGCACTCACCTGCTTGTTTCTCAGGGGCTGAATCACTTCCTTGATGCACAGATCCAGGTCGCTGATGTAGTCTTTCTCTGTCTGCATGAGTTCTGCGATAATTTTCACCCTCCTGGCCATCATGCGCCTGCTGACTTCTTCGTCCTCCTGCGGTGGAATGGCAGGGGTTGAGGACCCCACCTGTGGAGCCATTTTTTCTGTTTAAAAGAGGGAGAGATTTGTGAGGAGTGTCATAATTCCACATGTTCACCCAGCTTGCCCTGAATGACCATGGGTGGTGGACAAATGGCCGTGGCGAGCAGGAAAAGAAGCATAAGAAATGGCAAACCCAAGTCAGACTGAGTGTCATCCCATCTCCTTCTTCTAAAAGTGGACCTGGGTCTGGCAAAGCAAATCATCCATTTGGCATTAAGGGGATAGCCCATCACCGGCTCCCCTGGCTTAGATGTTACGTATTGGGCAGAAATTTTCTATGGAGCACAGGAGGGTCTGATTCCTGTCACACTGAAATTCAAGGATAGCTGATGCCCTTCTACTCCTTTGAAAACACAGTCATAATCTGACATCTATTATGATTTGGAGGATGGAAAAAAATGTGCTCCTGTGAAAGAAAAAGCCTGTTTACCATAAAAAAAGATTCACAATAATAACCTTTGTTCTGTACAATGTAACATTGAGTCTATTCATGGGAAATTGAGGGCTGCAAGTACTGGATGACAAACTTTCAAGTGAAGACAATGTTACTAACGATGATGATGAATCCTCCAACTGTTTAAAAATAATTTTTTGAAAGAGACAAAAGGATTCAAGGACAATGTGGGAAAACCTTTAATGATCAATAACAATTGTTTCTTGGAACAACAGAGAGCATTGGGATTAGGACATTTTTGACTGTTTTTCAGTACTTAATACCTAAAATATCTGATTTGTTTCAAATACATGAAAATGCAAGCATGTCTTCTACAGATGAGTAATTTATGTACACTACAGGACCTGCACACAACCTACTTATTTTAAGGATGGTCTTCCCATTTGCTGGTCTGTAAGCCAGCCCTCAGAGATCCATGTCAGCTGTAAAAAGGGCACTGGGTTTTATCTGTGTACACTGACAATTTGTATTTTCATTAGGAAAAACACACACAAAACCCAAAAACAAAACAAAACAAAACAAAAACCCAAGTGAAAGATTTCAGAGTTTTTCTGGTGTTTTTCTGCTAACCACAAGATGGTGCAGAGTACCAACAAAGCTGGACATATCGTTAGCTTGCTCAAGTCTGCATCACTCAGGCTGAGCTTTGACAGCACCGGCTTTTATTGCCCAGCAGCAAAGGATGGGAATCTCCACTGATGCTCAGACTGCTACACCTTCCTGTCAACTTCTTGTAGGGACTGTACTGGAGGAGGCAATAACAAACAGTATCAGGTGCTTTGCTCACTGATAGCCAGTACTGATTATATTGCAATTATTTGAATTGATTTTTAAGGGTAAGGTCATGAGCGCTGCAGTGAGCATCAAACAGTGCGCAGCTCCCCCGTACAATACCAGCCAAGGCTGTAGAGGATAACCCAGAGCTGGACTTGTGGGAAGCCAAGCAGCATTCAGGACAGAGGGCTTTGAGCCATCTTCCGACAAGAGGTGTAAAATATAATAAATCCAGTGTATCATCTTCACCCACCCCTTCTACAATTATGCTGACCACTGATACACAGAAAGGACGGGTTTGTCATAATGATTTTCCCACCAGGTTTTCAAGTGAGATTTATGTGACCACAGATAGTTTTAAATAGCTGCTTTTGGGACTGCATCTCTGTCTCTACACCACTGGCTTTAAACAGTGAAAACAAAGAACCTAAACAGACCTGGGAAGGGGATGGAAGGGAGGGGGGTAGGGGAGCTATTTTCTCAAACTTTTTGTATTTAGATCTATTTTTCAGCTTGGAGTTTTTAGCCTTGAAGTTTGTGTATAACACAGGCATGAACATTTTGTCCTCCAGTTTGTACAGAGACAATAAAATGGAAACATGAAGAGGATGTCTCCTCTCTGCAAGGCCTTGGCTATGCAAAGAATTTGAGGCTTAACTTTGCCCTGGTGAGTTTGTGCTGGTGTGAATGCATGAACTGCATGGGAGCTTGCACTGCTGCAGAGCTCACCTACCAAAGGTGTTGTCTGCTGGACATAACAGACTCTGCCCTTTAGTGAGGAGGAGGGCAAAACTGGTACCAGTATCACTTCACAGCTCCCTCGGAGAAATTTCCTACAAGGGTTGCAGAATGGGACCACCTTGCCTGCTGCTGATATGCTAAACCAGCAGGTACTTTTTCTTCTAAAAACTTACAGTATGTAACCACATTTATAAATTCACAAGGTACCACATGAACAACCCATTTCTATTCCAGTTTTCCACCAAAATCAGGATTTTTTTGTGATACTGGGTGTGAAAATATTTACATGCCAGTAACTGTGTGTGGAGTTCAGGGCAACTCCTGAGAAAGCACAGAGGAAGATCTCAGAAGTGTAGTTTTGTCTCAGACACAGATGTTATGACATCAGATGGGATTTTAAGGTAAACACAAGATGCTGTACACAAGAACTTTCTAATCTTTTATACTGGTGGCAGGGGAGGCCATTATATGAGCAAAATAAAGCCACTGTATTCCACTTCAGGCTGGAAGTCACAATCCCTCGAGAGGCTGTTCTTTCAGTTTGTGTCATTAGATAGCCCTGATCAAATTTGATTCTTGAATTAAGTCAGGGCTCATCTATTATCATTATTGCATGATAGATAATAATGCCAGGAAAGAAAAACTATTCTCAACAGGAAGAAATAATCATGAGAAATATGAGTTAGATGTTGTTTCCTTATAAAAAACATGTTTTTTAATAAATGTTTCCTTTTGTTAAATGTAATATAATTTTCCATTTTCACTCAATACCTTCACTTTTTCATTTCAGTCATATCTGTCTCTATAGAATGCAACAGCAAGATCTTGAAGTGATGATTACAGCCAAAATGTATTATTTCCTGTTCAGCTGATTGCTTTTGACCAGTTTGAGAGCATTAGTAGCTTGCTGAAATCCTTGTGGAATAAGTGCAAGTTTAATGAATGCACAAAGAGCAAGTGCATATCTGGAATACAATCAGACTCATTTCTACCTGGTAACATGTACCAGCCCTGGAACAGTTGAAGAGAGAGGATTAGCAGGAAGAGACATTGCTGAGGATTAACTGTTACAGTAAGAATTTGACTCATTCATCCTCAGAGAAACCAGGTTTGGAAAAATGAAAAAAAATAGTCTGTTGAATAGTTTATTAAAGCACTGCATCTTAAGCCCAGTTTACAAAAAGCTACCTGGTACTTTTAGTAGGCATAAGAACAAAAAGTAGAAGGCAATGTTTGCAATTAGTGTTTTTGGGATGTCAGCTATCTGCAGGAGTTGCCTTTCTGGAGGACTTTCCCTTGGAGATGACTTTGGTTTGTCAGCTGTGTATTGAAGTACATGGCCCTGGTTGCACGGAACAAGGGGTTCATTATGTGATGACAAGGACAAAGAAGCCACAGGTCTTAGAAAAACAGCTTCTTGCAAGTGTGAACTCTACAGATATCCCCCAGATGGAGACATCCCACAATGTGGTGAGAGCATGGAGGAACAGAGTGCAAATGCAGCAGCTCCCTTCTAGGCCCAGGGGAGGTACTGGGAGACGGTTCCAATCCATTTAAAGGGATGGGAGGCAGGTTTGCCTCAATCACAACTGCGGAAAGGAACCAGGTTCTAAACAAACCCAAAAGCAAGATTAAAACACAAACGAGGTTTAATGTTGAGATCCAAAGCCATAACACAACTTTATTTTTCATAAAAGACAAAAGAAAGAGAGAAAAACAGAAAAGCAGGAAAATGCCAGAATAGTTACGAGAAGCACAGGAAAGGGGTTACCACCACCATGGGTCCAGCGCTGGCTTATCCAGTGCGACGGAGGAGATCTGCGCGGGTGCAATGGGTCTTTCTCCGCTGAAGTCCCTCCAAGAGCAGTCCAGTGACCCAGCGAGGGAGCAGGGCCACAGCAGCAGGACCAGAGTGGAGCAGGGAGCACGGGAAGCCTCATAGGAGCAGCCAGGACAGCGGAGGACGGCACAGACAGCAACGATTCCGGCGCTATGTAGATTTTTGCAGCGCAGCCCCTGTGACAGCTTAGGCACTTGCTTGTAGAGGGTTTTAAGAGAGGCAATCAATCGTCATGTCCACTTCATAACGTTCATTGGCTGTCTCGCTGATGTATCAAAATGTTTGCTGCCTGCTGGATTCATGTATCAAAAGTTTGCTGCTCACTTAGTGTATCAACTACAAGGTCTGTGAATAACTTTCAACAGAGTACCTCATTTTCTAAAATAAGGCAGTTTCGAAAGTTTTTGTTAAACCAACTTACAACTTTGATTTTCAAACCTTAATCTTTGAAGAGGTAATGGAGTAAAAAGTAAGGTAATTCCTTACATTTTACTTGTTCACTACAGGGACCCACAGCAAGCAACCAGAGGAGCAGCCATAGCAGGCCTGCAAGATCTACGTGCACAAATTTCCCTGGCTTTCACGCCTAGAGAGTGAGCATCTCCAAGAGGTCTGTTCTATCCATCCTTTCCCCCAGGTAAGATGCTCCAGTTGGATATTACATTTGCTCTTGGTGTGGGGACCCAGGTTTCTCCGCATCCAATGCTTCCCATGTGGAACCAAAGGTACTAGCAATATAGAATATCCTATAGAATATAGGAACAAGTACAGTAATGTCAGTGCACGGAGTGAGTTACAGACCCTTTTGTTACTTCAGCAGCATTTGAAAGATGCCAAAGGAAAACAAGTTCTGCGCTCGCACTGTGCAGATACGAGGATTTTGCCTGGCACAAGAGACTGGTGAAGGCATAAGTTATCAAGGTATAACAAACAGATTACACAATTACTGTGTTTTCACATGTGAAACATGAATCTTGTATCACCCTGGATAAATTATTCCTCTGTGAAAGCAAGTCCTCAGATAGCCTGTACCCTCAGATAACCTAGCTATTACACATGGGAATGTACACCAGCTTTTATCAGCTAGATTTGGGAATGAAATGCAGGCAGCCAAGTTCAGAGACTGCTGCTGCAGCAGCTTTCCTCTCCCTCCTCACTCTGTTGCTCTGGCTCTGTTCTCTACACCCCTGCTTCCACTACAGGTGCTGGGAAGGCTACAGGCCACAGAAACACTGGGATCCGTGGAAGTGAAGGAGCCTGAAACAGGATAAGCAGTGGGGAAGGATGGATGTGATGCTACCTGCAGATGAAGTGCATGGCATGAGATAACACACGAATTTTACTCCAGATGCCCCTCCCCTTGTGAGGGACCACATAGGGTGTCCCTACAGTTCCGTACCAGAGTTGTTGCAGTGCAATAATATGGTGCATACATGGTGAGAATTAGACCACTTAAGACCAAGCTGGACACTGAAATAGAAAAGGACTGGGAGGGGCTTGAGGAAAAAACCTTTTTTTTTTCTTTTACTGAGAGGCACATAACAGATGCATTGTTCAGGAGCGGGTTTGTGCACACGCTGTGAGCGACACATGGAAAAAGCCCCTTTTCTGAACCCAAGAGGAAAACTCTGCAGGATCAGAATGACCTTGTACCCGTATTCCTGGGCAACAGGTTTGCTTATAAAATCTGCATCAGAGACTTCCGTGCAATTAGGTCATTCGATCTTTGATCATTTTTCTGTTCCATAAGGTACAGAGAATATTTACATTCAACGCACAGGTTCTTTCTTCAATTCCTTGACAGCAGACCGCTCTAATTATATGTGTGCTGACAGGACTACAGAGAGCTCCCATGTGACCGCAGTGGAAGGGAAGAAAGCTTATCATCAGGTGACAGAAGAATGCCCTTATTGTTAGCGCCAATACTTACAAATAAACCTTTCCAGGGTGTCACTGAGAGGAAAGCTAATGTCTTTACGAACAATTTGATGGGTGAAGGTTTGGGTGTTAATGGCTTTGAAACTTTGGGCTGCAGGTTTGTTGCAGAGCCCAGACAGCTTGGCTAGTGAAACAGACAAGTGGGAGTCTGCACAAGCCTGAACTTCTGCAATTTGGGGTAAAATAGTAGGTTCAAGGGGGGAATATGTGGTAGGCGGTTCGGGAAGGCTGTACCTTCCTAGTGCCTGATCCAATGGGGAAAGGAAGAGAGCAACATGCGGCCGGGAGTTTGGGATAAAAGGAGGCTGCACCCTCTGAAACCTCGAGAGAGAAAAGCCCGCAGGCGTGTGCCCCGGTGGGCTCCCTCCCTTTATTCCAATAAAATTGCAGGACTTCTGTCTCTTTTTTTGGATATAAATCTCTGGCGTTTGTGGATATTCCTGACATCACATACCAGTATAAATACACCACTCCTGTGGCACTGAGCTGATATGTTAATAAAGCAGGAACTGAGGAAGGGTTGTACCTGAACTGCTTCCTCCGGGACATGCGCACCTCAGGATTTGGTACGGATCAGCTGTATGATGTGAGCTGTGTGGTCCACAATGCAGCAAAGTATCCCAATTAATAAAATATTTGCTAATACGCTCAGAGGAGGATCTGTAACCCTCCTCGGGTCCCAGTCTTCCCTTTGGCTGCAGTTCCCAGTTATGCTGTGGTAGCTCCTAAGAGTCGTCAGCCCCATGGCAGGGCTTGGTTGTGCTAAGTGCTGTGCAAACACTGCGGCACAAAATGGATTCTGCTCTGAAAAGATGAGCTCGCTTCCCAGCCTGACAGACACTGCAATAACTTCAAGGAGTAACGCCAGCTTTATTCCAGCACGAGTTAACAGATCCCCCGAGCCTAAATTTGCATGGGAGAAAAGAGAAGTATTTGTTAGATCATGACTTCTCATCACAGGGCACGTGGGGGAGAATTTTCATCAAGCCATCTCCTGCACCTCTGGAAATAATCTGAACTTTTACTCCTTACTGTACTTTAGCAAGCCAGCTGCTCCACAGATCAATACATTCTGCAGTGAAATAGGATATTATCTGCATTGTAATCCATAGAAAGGTAGCCAGTAAGTACAGCACAAAGCAAATAAGGAACTGGGGAGTGGCACAGAGGATCTTTACTCCTGGTGGGAGGTGCAAGAAGCTGAGTGCACAGGCAGCCCATGCAGGAAGGAGGGGTGTGCTCTGCACGCAGGGAGGAGGATGGGATGGAGAAAGGTGCCCTGCTTGAGATGGAGCAAAGGTGCATGAGTTGCCTCTGACTGGGCTTTACAGGAATTTCTATAATTTTGCCCGTTTCTGTGTCATTACTGGTGTTACTTATTTCTCATAACTGCATTAGACACAGAAAACACAGAGCATTCAGGGTTCAGATATGAGCTGTGAGGCAGTGTGTTGTGGTAGCTGTGTGATTTGAATCATTATCTAATATAGGTATGTCCCTGATGCATTTTAAATCGAAGTGTGTGCAAATCATTTACCAGGGCAGTTGGCCCATTCACAGCCAAAGTTGTAAGGGAGTTAATATGTAATAATTTGTAAGACAAGGTGTTTTTTTGAGGCATGAGTTGTCTCACTGAGCACTGCAAATGTGATCTCTGATTCCGTCAGGAAACCCACCATTTTCTACAGCTCGTTTTTCACAGCAAGCTCAAGTTTGGCATACAATTATTAACAAAAACCAGCAATCTGCCTAAAACCTAACAGACAGTGAACTATGCTTCAAATGCCTTTTCATGGTCTGCCCCTTTTAGTTAATAGCATCTATCCCCATGACACACTGTATGATAGTCTGCCCTGATCTTGCAAACATTTATGTGCCAATAACTGCATCAAGCAAACCCCTTTTACCGAAATGCATAGGTACTTACACACTAGAAGCTTTGGGTTAATTCAAAGACTGATCCTAACATTAATACAATACATAAATATTAATATAGTTACTTTTAAAGCTGCTACTGATGGATTTTCACTGTAGAAAAGATAACTCCTACCAGCTAAACAGCTACAGATAATACATTTGAAAATAGAGATGCTAAATATCACCTTTTTTTTGCAACTTCTTTGTTCCTTTTGAAAGAACTTGCAGAATTTTCTAGTGGATCTAGAGCAAAACAATGCATAGAAATGTCACAGCAGCTCTGCCTTAGCTCTTATAATGATCCTTGATATTATTTCTGCATCTCCACCACAGATGCTAGTGAAAATATCTTCCTCAACCCCACTCTTCCCTCTTCAGAAAAGTGATGCTTCTGTCCAGTTGATGGAAGAAATATATATATATATATATCCTGATCAAGGTATTCCTGGACTCTTCCAAGAATGCAAGTACAATCTGAGTTCTAAATGCCTACATGGTTTTATCATGAACCTGGCATTTGATAACAATCGCCTTATTTTCCCCTATCTAAAACGGGGCTGGCAGGCATTTGGTTATCTCATAGGATGAGCTGAAGTACAGGCACGAATGCTTGCCAAGCTCCTTGAGAATATAATAGTAACTTTGCATCTTGTTTCCTTTTTAAAAAGAGTAAAGTCAGGTGGTGTTGTATGGCCATTCACACCAGATAAGGTATTGAATAGATGCATCTACTATAGTAATTAACAATGAAAATGCTTTCTTTTGTCTTAATGAATCTTTAATTTTAAAGTGAAAAACACTTGCAGAAGTTTTCACCTTTGGCAATGCTGTTGTGCACTGCTGTTTGTAGGCTGGCAAAGCAAACCACCCCGATTACCCTGGAGATGTGGAGACTGAGAAAGGCTCTCTTTCTCATTTTTCATAGAAAACATTGGTTTACTGTATAAAACAAAACTTAAAAGAAATCCAAGAGCAGAAATTGAATTCTTAGGAGTTTTTATGCCTGACTGCTTGCTCTCCTGGGTATTTTGTTTCGTGTTCTTCACAGGCTTTTATTTGGGGACCTCTATTTCCAGCACACTGAACTGCATTTTGAGCATATATTTCAGAGCTGCTGGAAACGGCTGTGGAGGGCAACAGCCCAGTTCCTACTCAGGGAAACTTTTAGAGCATGCAGGGGGCTGGAAGGGCCTTTGAGAGACGCCTCGCCCATGCTTCACCTTGCACAAACGTACTGCAACACTGATGTAGGCACCAGGGTGTGTAAAGACATCTTGATCTCTGCTCTGCCTAGGCTGCCTGCCACTAGCACAGATCGGGGTCCTGCAGCCCCTTTTACCTGTGGAGACCTGTCCCACTCACAGGAGATTTCCTTCTGCAGGGCTTGCTGCTGTTGCATCTCTGTCTTACCCATCCTTGTCTGTGCTAATTCCTACCCCAGGTTTGCGGATTATGTGTTAGAGAATATATTAACAGGAGACTGTAGAAGGGAGGGACAACTTTAAACACAGCGTTTTCCCCACAATTCGTACGTGAAGCAAATGCAAATTACCATTTGTGTCTTCTTACAAAGCATTTACCACTCTAGGGTGATCAGAAAGTCCCGACCAGGTGACGCACAACAGACTAGCTGTCACCAACAGAGCTGCTGCGTTTTCTTAACAAGAATGGAAAACTCAAAAGCTTTATGCCAACAAAACCACTTCCCTCACCTTGGAGTGAGCTGCTTTGCATCCAAGTGCTAGAAGAAAAAATGCAGAACATAAAGGTATACAATCACTGCACATCGTCAGCCTTGGCAGGAAGCACATTAGGTCCGGGATCCGTGATCGTCATCAGATTCAGGCACATCTACCTCAGGAAAATTTGATCCAGGTCAGGCCTTGGCACACAACTGCATTTCTATGGTGACTGTAAATATGCTTTATAGGAATTTCTACCACCTTTGTATTTTGACTCTGAGGACAGGCAGCTTCTAATCCAATACAATGCCTGCAGGTACCTTGTTAACCCATCACTGTTTCTCTCAAACAAATGCAAGCAAACAGTGAGCTGATACCAGACCGTGCTTTGCAATACGTGGCCATGGCAGTCTCAGCAGGTGGCAGGATCTGTAAAGCTGGATTTACTGTCTCCTTGGACTGCTGCCATAAACATAACCTCACACTGTGCCATGACTTCCTAGGCTTCCCCACCTCCTTTGCTTCAGGTTTGAAACAGGAGACATTAATCGTTTGAATACGGCTGACACAGGACAGAAAGATTTCACACTTTTTGCTGGATACTTCTCTGATAGCCTTAACCTCACCTGGAGAACCCCATTCATGAGTTAAAAACTGCTGTTTTGGTGGGACGAGTGCCAGGAGCTTGCCTGCGCAGCCACAGCCATCCATGCTTGTGCCCAGAAACACCCCTGCCGGATTCCTGAATCGTGGGCATGACTTAACTGAATATTTCTCACCTTCTCATTGATTAGCTATCATGAGGAGGCAACAGCATAACTGATGAACCTCTCTGTTCTCAGCATATGCAGTCCCCATAGAAAACCTATTATTTTCAGGCTTATTATTTTATTTTCTGCTTTTATTGTCTCTCTGAAGCAATGCTACTTCCTAATTAAGTGCATCAAAACCACAATACAGCAATCCAAAGTATTTTTCTATTTTATTTCCTCATAAAGGATTATGGTTGCAAAGAATGACTGTCACTAAGCAGTTATAGCACTATTACTAATACACACTTATAGTATAATAATACTCAAACCCTGTTGTTCAAGACCCTGGAAACCCACAGAAATTCATCAGCTGGTGTTCCAGAGCACTCCCAGAAATTGCCATTCACATTCTTTATGCTTTTTCTCAATTTGTGGCATCACCTTTAATTTTTGATTGACAAGCCCAGTACTGACATACTTTACTACAATTTGTGGTCCATATGCACTTTGGTTATTTGAAAAGTAACCCTTTCCATAATCACAGAATGGTATAATTTGCATCAGTATATCCATCCAAACATGTATTTGGACATACTCTAGTTCAGGCTTGTACAATCTACGCAACAGTTTATAGATCCCAATGTTTTTAATTGAGAAAAAAAAAAAGTCCTTGATGCTTCTAATGACTTGGCACATACCCCACTTAATACGACAGCCAAAGATAGGACGGAGCCATCCTACTTTCACATTACTGTTTGTGTTGCAAATGCATTCTGGTGAGTAAGAAAGATTTTGGCTGCATATGAGTTTGCAGGAACTCACCAAAGCCTTCAATTATATTTTGTGTCCCATCTACAAAATAATATGTAGAAAAATTAGGGGAAACATCTCACATCCTGGAGGTGGGGGGCAAGGGTGAGAGGGGCATTGCTCATTCCAGCTGTGGGTGTAGGGGGGCAAGGCCTGCCATTCCCTTCTTTATCTCAAGGCTGCAGCCTGGAGGGCATGGAGACACCACCCCAGCTCAGAGCATCCCTGGCAGCAGAGCACCAAACAAGTTTCCCCAGTACCTTGCAATTTCTGGCTGTACTCTGTCCTGTCGGACTGACTCCTCCTCAAGGTGCCGTGGTCCCCGGTGGTGGTGCTCTCCACCACGGGCTCCGTCCTCCTCCTTTCCCCCATGTACAGCTTGTTCCTCAGCAGGGTCAAATTCCTCTTCCTTCCCCCGGTGCCTTCCTTCCCCGGACAGTCCATGCTCGCCACGGACAGCCTTGCTTGGTGGTAGTGGCGGAGGGGCAATAGCTTGATTTTCAGGGAGGTGACCTCCCTGCCCAGGTGAAGGCTGGTTGCTTTGGGCTTGGTTCTGCCGCAGGGCTCGCCAGGCTCCGCAGGGCCCCGGGCTCAGCCCTGCCACCTGTGCCGGAGCAGCTCCACCCCCGGGAAGCTGCCGCCCCAGGCAGCGTTTGCATTCACCTGCCCTATGTGTAAGCGCGCCTGGCGGGGCCGCTTCCAGAGCCAGCCCCAAACCGCAGCCATTCCCGGGCCCTCTCCCTGCTTCAGGGCACGCTGCTCACCCCGCCGCAGGGCCGGGGGTGCCGGCACAGGGGAGCGGGAATTGCATCCTCCCGGCTGTCACGCAGGGAGATGACCGAGTGTGGCACAGCACCGCCATGCTTTGGCCAGGCCCCTTCCCCCTGCACTGCCGAACAGTGGGAAGCAGAGGGCAAGGCGAATGGGAAGGGGAGGCCAGCCACGCACTCGACCTTCACACCGGCAGCCTGGTCAGGACCCCAGCTCCTTGTATATCAAGTTGCATCTGCCAGTCTCCCGACCTCATTGAGAAGTGTAGCTTTTGGGCTGGAAATTCCGGATCTACCGGTTTGAAAGGCGACCAGTCCCCCAGGACAATGAAGAAAGGGACTGAGAAGGACATGAAAGCCCCTCCGGGAGGTGGGAAGCAGCGTGAAGCTGACGCTTGTCTCAAACGAGGCTCTGTCCCGCTTTACACACGGAGAGACCAAAGCCAAGGTGAAAACCTGCCAGGGACCTGTGAAGGATACCACAGCAAACCACCATGCTCTGATAGCCAGGGGAGTGGACACGAAAACACCTGCTTGTAACACCTCTGGATTAGCCCCTGGAAGAAATCTTATTATCCTGTCTGTTAGCAATGGCCTCTGGCACACATCTACTGTCTAGTGATCCTCTGTAGTGCTGGTCTAATCAAGCTCATGTCAAAACAGCAGGAGTTGCTGGCATCTGAGCTTGGACCGGGCTTACCCTGGGAAGAGCCCCAACAACCATCAGTAGCAATCACTGCCGCTGCTGTGATACCCAGCCCTGCTGCCCTCGCTGCTGTAGGAAATGCCTGATGGGAGCCCCGTGGTGCAGCCTAATCGGTGTCAGTCTCACGCACAATCATTGCCACAGCATCTGCCAGGGGATACAACTAATGCCCCTCTGACAGACGCTGGCAGAGCGTTTGGCTTTAGCATGGCCACGCTGTGTCCCTGAAGGACTGTCTAGGAAAAAGCAAGCTGGGACGAGATGTGGTAGTGTAACCTCGTTTCCAACTTTTGTTTTTCTTTACAAAACTGGTCTTGTAATGCAATCTCTTCATCAAAGCCCCTCATTTCTACCCAGTGGTGAAAAGAAGAAGTTATGAAACTGTTAAGCAATAAAGTACGTCAAATTGCAGCACAATGCCAGTGCTGCACAGAGTGTCCTGCCCAAACACAGTCTGGCAGAGGAATAAAGTGGTGAGGGGAATACTGGGAAGACTTTGTGCTCATACAGAGAAGTCACATATTACATAGGCAATTCATGTGTTGCGTCCTGCCTCCTCTTTGACATTTCCTAAGAAACTCTTTATTCTGCAAGTCAGACCACAAAAGTTCCTTGAAAGGCAGAGCAGTGGTGACAGCAGGCAGAAGCGTAGGCAGGGACAGACTGGTGACATGCTTGTGACAAGCATCAAAGTTCCAGCAACAAGTAGTACACAGACTAAAGTGGGAGTCGAGGGAAATCAATCAACCTATTTCCTTACACTGGGGACTTTGGGAGGAGCTTTTTTCCGAAGCAATAGCTTGGTATTCATCGAGGGTGGTAAAACTGGTTTAAACAGTCACCACCCTGACTGCCCCTCTTCCCAAGATGATTTTGTTCCCATTATTGCTTCAGGGTGTAAACAGATGCATTTGAGATGAGATGGAGGAACTGATCTGGCAGAAAACTCCTTCTCTCGCCTCTTTTCCCTGGGCTATTTTCCATCTGGATCTGTGCTCCTGATTAGTTCCTCAACCAGCTACGAAAGCAGTTGTGGCAACACGAAGCAGGGGATGATGCAGGGCACACGTGAGAAGCTGTGGGTAGGGCTGATGGTTGCTTAAGCTAGAATTACCCAGAGAAGCTATCCCTCCCTACCAGGATTTTAGTGTCATGCTTTTCAGAAGACAGAGGTCCTATCGTTCTATATGAGATTTCATTATATTTATTTAAATTAAAATGGTTTGAAGGAGAACTGGGGAATGTATTTTGGCTGGGTGAAGGTAGAAGAACAAACTTTATAGAATTCTTGGCTTTGTAAGTTCTGACACGTATGCAGAGTTACAGCCAAGATTGTATATAGTAAAGTTTGCTCAGGTGTTTATTACAAGAGCCATCTACCCACATGCAATAGTTGTCTTCCTCTACAACTCAGTCACAGGGTGTGAAAAGGTATGTGTTCATTCAGGAACAAAATTGTTATGGGGAAAACCAGCTGTAGTTTGCTGCTGCTGTTGTACTTGGAATGGTTTACCTGGCTTCAACCAGCAGCATTATTTTGGAGGCAGCCAGGAGCCCAAAGTAGGCCTACACCACAGTTTAGAAATGTAGATAAGAACTTTCTGCAATCTTAAAATATCTCCTCTGTGCCACCCAGTATAGGAAAGGCTGAAAATAGTATGTCTTCTGTGATACTCCAACTGAGTGGGACACATTCAGAACTGGTGCCTTCCCTATCCCCTCTGGAGAGAGGAAGATTGAGACACCAGGTAATGTAACAATGGATAAACCAGGTTTATCCATTGTTACATTAAATCCCATCACGGATTTACACCAGTGGGCTATGCCTGTGCAATCAGCAGGGGGATTACATAGAAACAATTGGATGTGCATTTGAGCAAGATCCCTATAAATTCTTATTACTGTTTGCAGATCTTTACTGGACTATAACAAAATGCCACAGAAAGCATGGTCAGAACTGTGTGTGAAGTACTCACTGCCACTCACAATATTATGAGCAAGCCTCTCACAATTTCAAATTATTCCTGCTCTCTTCTGGCCCCATTAACAACTGATGGGAAAGCAGTACCAAAGTCACTAATCTATAGGACAAGAGGAATATTTGGCATCTATGCAGACAAAATGCTCTTTTTACAATGAATGCGGAAATCTCTTTTACTATTCTGTTATGCTCACTTAATTCTATAAAGCAAACTGGAATCCAGTTGATGTGAACACTCACATAGGAGTTATTTGCACGGAAGCCACCCTGCTTAAGAAACAGAACAGGTGCTGGTGTCAACATGGAAAATATTGGCATTGTGTTCCCAAGCAACTGTATTGGCCACATACAAGAGCTGATTGTTGTATGGTCAATTGCAACCTTTATCTCAGTCCTCAGCTATAAACAAACCAGAAGCGCCATAAAGACTGATGGCTATTAAGTAAGCAAACAGTTATTTGTTTCCTTGTCATATCTCACAGCTGTTACAGAAGATTTCTTTATAACTTAGGATCCCAGAAGTAATACAAAAAATACTGGTGTGGGTTGACTACCGTACCTGTTCCCTTTGAGTGGATGCACAGACCACTGCTGGAGTCCTGTGGCAATGGCATGGGATTGCCATTTCCAAGTTTGCTCATGCAATGGCCAGCACAGACACCAAGGGGAAAGACAGTCTCAGTCTGCAGCTGCAGAGTGACTTTGTCAGCTATGGCCATGTAAAGAGATTACGTTTGACAGGCAGTGGAGAAGCAGAAAAGTACCATGGTACTGCTGCAGAAAGCTGTCCTTCCCTTCCCACAGGTGGAGCATGACAGCAAAGAGCGCAGATGTCTCTGTAGCTCCCCACCTCCATACAGAGTGCATACAAAAGCAAGCCTGTACCTCGTCACTCTGCCTATATGCATGAGTCATAGCAAAATGTCTTCTGAGGGACAAAACATTGAGGCTTTAATAAGAACAATCCTGGGTAAGGCCCATCGAGGACTCTGAGCACAGGAAAGTTGCTGGTACCTACACTCTACCTGTTTGCAACAGTACTGGTAAGATAAGAACAGAGTGACAGGTGAAGAAAAAACAATAAAAAGAGAAGGCTTAGGGACTGGTAAAACTGGAGTCTACATGCTGATTTTTCACAACGAATGAATCAAAATTACTTTGAAATATACATGGAAAAAAAACTTCAAACACCTTTCAATAGTACAAAAAGAGAAAAAAGCCTGTCTTGTAGGTGAAAAGTTATTTAGTGTGGCAGTCTCACCTTCACTGCTACTGTTGCTCTTGCCAGACTGGTGATTCCTGTAGAGAAACAGGTCTTTAGAAGTAAGTGCACAGCGATAATTTCTTTTAGCCCTGTCTACAGTGTTTCTTGTCTAAATATTTGTAGGAAAAATTCATAAAGGACATGCCTTCCGGGGCTCAGGCTAGGCTGTGGATATTTCTAAGAAGGGATGGCTCAACCTTTCAAGCTATGCAATCCATCTCCTCCGACTGCTGTGATGCTTTCTTACTCCAAACAAAGCCTCTGCTCTAGTTTACACACACAAAGGGCTGACATGTTTTCTGCCTACAGAGGGGGACCCATCTCTCAGACTGAAACACCTGCCAGAGAGGAGAAGGGATGCTGAGAAAAGGGTCGGCAGGGCTTGAATTGTCCTCGCAGTGCCTGCGGATCTGTCACTATCCAGCCAGGGCTTTGTGTAGGTCTGTTAGGCTTGGAGCTGGGCCAGCTCCCAAAAGGGGCCATCTAAGGGCAGTGCTGCCTTGAAAGGACTGGGAGGTGAGCAGGAGAGGGAACTTGCCAGGAGACCCAGCAGCCCTTTGATTTCTTCAGTGTTACAGCCGTGTGATTTTCTAAGGAAAAGAACCTGACTCTGTTGATCAAGTAGATGGCACTGTGATATCAAAGCTAATGAGGAAAGCCAAGCAAGAGAGCGAGGCACAGGTAAAAGAACAGGAAGATGATTCTTCATTATTAGTGTGTTTCAGTGTAAAATAGGAGGGCATAGAAATTACCAAAGATAAAATATTTTCTGTGAAATTCTTCGAGAACCTTATGTCTGGAAATTCACAAAACAAGAAAGGAATGGAACCTAAGAATGGACTATCATGAGCAGCTGTAAAGATATTCCTTCTAGGTCTCTATTTTGAATCATTATATATTTGCAGCTTCACACTAAAATTTTGTATTTCCAGACAGCATTTTTATATCTGAACTGAAGCCTTTTCTCTCTCTCTCTCTCTCTCTCTCTCTCTCTCTCTCTCTGTTTCTGTTTGTGCACATTTGTGAAAGAATGAATGAAAGAATGAACTGCAGAGAATACTATCTGGTGATTTTTGTTTTGTGATGGGGGAGTTGCCTTGGAGTAACAAAGATAAGAGTCTTAAAAAAAATTAAGCTTCAGTTCATGCTTACAAAAAAAGTTTAGTGGGTGTTAGGGTAGGCTGAAAATGCTTGGTAAACAGAGCTTAAAATTAACTCAGTACAGATGCCCAGGAGGGAAGAAATGGACAAAACTAGACTCAGCCATGGCGTCCTGGCCTCTTGATAGGCAAATCACTTTCTAGGCAGAGGTCCAGAGAAGTTAAGTCTGGCAAGCGAATCCTAACAGACTTTATGGGGGAGCCTAACAAAAAGCAGGGTTAGAAAAGAAACAAACAGCCTAGACAAAACAGCTCAGACAAAGAATTTATTCAGGGAAAAACAGGGTGTAAACTTGACATTTTCCTAATGGTAATGAGTATTATGACTAAATCCAAATTTTGCATAAATACAGAGGAACAGTCTCCTTAAAGCAAATTGGGTTACTGAAGTGAGTTTACTGCTACAAAACAAGGGTTCACAGTCTGACCCAAGGTACATAGTGTCTTTGGGATGGGAGCCTCAGTTCTTATTCACGCTGAGATGGAAAGTAATGTAACCTGATAAACCTAATTCGAGTTACTGAAATACACAATGATGCCTTTTAGTCAGATGACGTAGTCTTTCGCTGCCATCAGGCATCCATCAGTGAGCAATATACAAATACACATGTGAGTTGGCTGCTTTTAGACATCCTCTCTAGACATCCTCTGCCAAATCCAGCTGTGCCAATGAAAGAGGTTACTGACTCCAATGATTCATCATCCTCCTCCTACTGAGGACTGTCAGTACAAAGATCAGCAGGAGTTGTTCATGGCCCTTAACCTGCTTTGGCTGAAAAGCAGCCTGAATAACTTAGCCCAATGTCCCTAAACTGCTTCAGCTAGCCTTGCTTGGTTTGATCTGCCCCAGGGAGCGCTGGTTCCAGCTGATCCATTGGCAGGTTGGGGAGATGGTGTTGGCTGAACGATCGAGCGCTGGCCAGCAGTTCCACCGAGGTGGCTGGGCAGGGAGGAAGCCTAGCTGTGACTTTTGCACACAGGTAGCAGCAAAACAAAAGGCTGGAAGGAGCTGATTCCTTCAGATTAACGGTTTTATAAGCCATGGAGATAGAACTTCCATTACAGCAAAATTTAATGATAATGATGTGATCACCAGTCAAGAGCAAACACACTGAAATAGCACATAGTGGTACTAATGAAATTCTTCAAAGCTGTATTAGCTGAAAAGATGAAAATTATTTAAATTCAGGAGGATGGGCTTCTTTAAATTATAATATATATAATATTTTTTGCATTTAATTTGCATAGCATTTTAATGGGCAAAACATTAATTTTAAATATATTTGTGTGTATATAAAAATTTGTCTAAAATCAGTGTAAATGTACACTGCAGAATACGAACTGTAAAATAAGGATGTCCTTCAGGCTTAGATGGTTATATTGCTGCTGAGGTTTTGCTATACTCCAGTGGTGTTTTGCTGGCATGAGATTCACCCCTGTGCAGAGGGCAAGCATAAAACCTAAGCACCATGTAAGTTCTACTTAAGTCTTAAGGACCTGGTTCTAATTCCATTGAAATAAATAGCAGTATTTTCATTGTTTTTCAGTGGGAGCTGTTACAAGGTCAATGAATGGGATCATGCCTTTTGCTGGCCCAATTGGAATGATATGCAAGGAGCTAGATGCAAAATGCTTGGGAATGAATGTGAAAAAATCCCTTGGTAGTAAAAGACTTGGTAATTCTGGAGAATTTGCTCAAGGTAAATACTGGAACCAAAACATTCATTTGTTTCAAAGATCCAAGGTTGGTAGGTGAATTTATTCTAACCAGGGAGCTGGTCTTACCCAAATATGACTTGAGGAGTAATGGGCGTACTTCTGCCATATTCTGTGTAATATAATGCATAATACTGGGAAATACAATCAAATCTATTTAAAGCATTTATATTTCTGGAATACTAGGATAATTCTGGATACCTTAGAGTACTAAAACATCGTGTTCTCTGTTCTGCTAGCATTAACAGGGTTTCAGTGTGGTTTTCTGCTGGATCATCTACCCTTGCTAGGTAATATGACAGCATTTATTTATGCATCTAAGCAGTGCCTGCACAGAAACTCGGTTATATTTCATAAATTCTAAGTGCTTCACAGCTGATTTCCCACTACAGATGAGAGAGCTTTAGGTAGGACCATGTTCACAACACAAGGAGAACTCTGCGCTCAGACTTCGTGAATCTTACTGCAGTGTATTTCATTCTCCAGCTTGTAGGGGGAAATAAATACTTATTGGACTCCTACTAGAATAATCTTAGACCCAACTGTCAGTTTTGCAAGTGCAAAAAATTCTCTGTATGTTCTCAGTAAGTGATTTTCAAAGGCTCTGACCTTCCATAAATGAAATCCATATTCCTCCGAACTAAGCAGAGGAGGAATGCTGGGCATACAGCACGTGTTTCCTTTTAACCTTGCCTGTTGCAGCAGCAGGCCAACTCAAAGAAAGCACATAATAGATTTTATTATAATAGAAAAAAACTCATTTAGGTTTTTCCTTTTTTAATTACTCCATATGAGAAACAGATTGTTTGCCCTCTAGACAAACTTAAAAAATTTGGAACTACAGAGACCTGCCAGTATCTGAGGCAAGCTTAGAAGAAAGATGGAGAGGGACTTCTTACAAGAGTATGTAGTGATAGGACAAGGGGGAATGGCTTCAGACTGAAAGAGAATAGGTCAAGAATTAGATATAATGAAGGCATTCTTTCCTATGAGGATCATGAGACACTGGAGTTATACCAGAGAAATCTTTCAGGGTAATTCAAATCAGAGTTAAAATGCAAAGCTAATATTGACCACCTTTTAAGATGAATACACAAGATAATTGGCTTGGCATTTAAGAGTGATGACACAACAAAAGTTGATTTGCCTCAGTTTCTCCATCAATGAAATGCAAATAGTGGTATTTGCCCCTTTTCGGGAATTTTTGAAAAAGCCACGAATAAGAAGCACTACTTCAAGAACTACTATCCTTATTGACAGAGGAAATTAATTTGAAATTATCCTCAAGGATCAATGAAAAAGAAATTCAAAGGAATCGGATCATATGTAGAGCTATTAAGCGTTAAAGCCAACACAAGATGAATACAGAATTTAACTGAAGTATCAGTAGGGTTTAACATAAAAATTTATCTCTGATTGGTAATCCGTGCAATAAGCGGTGCAGACACAGACTGACTTGGGTGACATAAAAACGTGTGCCAAGAAGCAAACATTTCCCTGCCTAGGGCACAGCGGGGCAGGATCTTCATGCTGCCCTGGGCCTCAGGTAAGGATAGCAACCCATCACTTGTTACCATCACCCCCAGTTTTGCATCCACACTTTTCACAGAATCACAGAACTGGTCAGGTTGGAAGCTCCACAGCGGCTCATCTGGTCCAACACCCTGCTCAAGCAGGGTCATCCTAGAGCCAATGGCACAGGATTGCGTCCAGATGGTTCTTGAATATATCCAGTGAGGGAGACTCCACAGCCTCTCTGGGCAATCTGTTCCGGTGCTCAGTCACGTGCACAGTAAAGTTCTTCCTCATGTTCAGGTGGAACCTCCTGTGTGTCAGTTTCTGCCCATTCCCTCGGGTCCTGGTGCTTGACACCACCGAGCAGAGCCTGGCTCCATCCTGTTGGCATCCCCCTTTCTGGCAGTGCCGGCGGCCCGGGAGCACCTCAGCCTGGGTACCCCTGGGCTACCGCCTGCCCGAGCTCGCCTGGCTCCCGCTGCGCTCACCGGCCACCTCAGGAGGGGCTGCTTTNCCGGGCGGCGCGGGGGTGGGGGCGCCTGGGCGCCATGTCCCGCTACAGCACGGAGCGGCGGGGCCGGCCCAACTCGCCCGATTACCGCCTCTACTTTAGTAAGTAGCAGCCCCCGGGTTCCATAAACCCCTTCCTTCCCCGTCCCGCGGGGCGCACGGAGGGGGAGAGGCGGCGGCGGCGGCGGCTCCCCGCTCCCGCGGAGGCTCCTCGGGCCTGAGGTATCCCCCCCGAGCCTTCCCCCCGCTGCAGGGGGAGAGCAGTGTTTCTGTAGAGAGCGAGGGCGGATCCTGTCGAGATCCCGGCGTTTGTAGGGGATGCTGGGCCTGCTCAGCCCCGGCCCGGCCGTGCCCCAGAGGAGGCCGGGCCCGAAGCGCCGCCGCGGTGCCGTGTAGTGGCAGCCTGGGTGCGGGGGGCTGTGGCACCCCCGGGACGGCCGCGAGAGGCTCTGTGGTGTGACGGCCCAGCCTGTCCCTTGTGACCAGGGTAGCCCTCCCTCCCAGCAGACACGTCACCGAGGCGGGAGGCTGGCAGCCAAAACGTGGGGCTTCAGCCCCGAGCGGGGCCGGCGAGTGGCAGTGCGAGGGCATGGGCAGTGCTCCAGGAGGCGTCTCAAGACCCAGCGAGAGCCGAGGGTGTGCCGTGTTCAGGATTACGCATTTTCGTAACCGTGTTGTCTTCCTTGTGTGCCAGTCCTATCGCAGCGGGTTTGTGCGTTTCTGGTCCATTGATTTACAGTCAACGCTGACGTCCGCTGGCGTGGGAGAAGTGGAGGCGGCGTGTGCCCGGTTGGCAGCACTGCCAGAGCTCCCTTGTGCTCATTCCCGGGGCTGCCAGCGCAGGAGCTCGTCTAGAGAAAGTCACTTTATTTGGTGGGAATAAACAGCCTACCACTAAACTTTGTTTTATTTGGGAGGAGCATCTGGGAGGCTTCCAGGAGTTGCAAATCAACTCCATTTACTCCTCTTTGCTGAGGTGGTCAAAATAAAGCCCAAAGCTAAGTGAAGTTCCTTGTCTGCTTTTTTCCTTTACTATGAATAGGGATGCTAGCAGAGGAGAAATTCCTTGGGATCTGAGTTAGTGTTTGCACTGTTTTGATGTGTACTTGGACTTAAAAAATTTAAACATACACTCCAGTGAAATTTGTTCCTTTCTAGAGTGGGAGCAAGGCTGAGGTGCAGATTGGGTCAATTAAGTTAATGTCAATTTCCACTGGTTTCAAGGTGTGTGGTGTTTCACATCTAGGACCTAGAACAATTATCCCATCCTCACTTACTCTTTTGATCAGACTTTGGCCTTCCCCCAAATCCTTTGGGGGATTTGTAGTCATGAAACTCAGTTTATTAGAAATACAATGAAATCATGGGGACAACATTGCTAGAAACCTGGATGAATTCACTTATCACTGATGGAAATGAGGTTCCTTTGGGTTTGTTGTTCATTTTTGGTTTTTCTTTTTAAATCTGGTAATGATTGTGTATGATCAGGGAAGAGAAAAGAGAATGAAAGAATCTTCTCATCCTTATGTAACTTGTATTGCCATATAGAAGAGAAGCATAGTGTTGAACACTAAAGCAGTGACTTTGATTTTAATGAATCCTTGTCAAAACAATCAAATCCCTTGTCCTCCAAGTAGGTTAGTACTTGAGATCAAACTTCAGAAAAAATTTAACTGATGCATAATCATAGTGTGTATACATTTCTGTACTGTGTGATATTTAGCAACCCCATCATTTTATGCCGTGTCTTTAGGTTTGCAATGCTACTTCATTTGTCTTTCAGAGAATGCAGATGGTAAATACATTTCCCCATTCCATGACGTTCCTCTGTTTGCTGGATCTAATGAGGTATGTGTTTATGCCTTGAAACACGATTAATTTCAAAATGCTAATAGTTTCATTGCTGTTCTTTAGGTAAAAGTGCAGGTTTTAAAAGCCTTTTTTTTGTAATCAACAGGGAAATGTATAGTGCCAGAAACGACCACTCTAACCCAGACTGATGCCTTATGTAATACAGGCACAATGACTACATCAAATTTTCCCTGCTGAGTTCAGTAACTTGGAATGAAACAAAATGATTGCTGTGTGTACAAGCCTAGGTGTCTCTTTAAGTCTCTAAGTGATTGAGGGCAGGAGGAACCCTCACTGTATCTTGTGATGATCCTCTGTGTTTAGGGTTTGTGTTTATGTGTGCTTGAATTAATTTTCTGCTGTTAATCTTTTTAAATTGGCATTTTAAATCTGCCATTGAAAGTGTACATTTCTTTGTCGTGGATGTACAGCACACACTGGCGTAACTTAAGGTGTACGTCTTTAATTCCCAAAAGGAGCATTAGATTGGGAAGCCAACAGCAATGCCCAGGAGAGAAGTGGTAATCACACCTTTGGAGATTCGCAGTGCGCGAGGTGCAGCTGAGCACTTTCACGTCTTGTTAGCCACCCTCCCTGGGGTTTCATTACAGCAATAATGAAACGGCTGTTTTGTCTGTCACTGATGGGAGAACTGCCAGTCTTTGGTTTAGGCTGAGGTTTGCTTATCTCAGGGTGCTTGTGACACAAACAGGCTGGGGGACGGGGGGTGGTTTAGTCGTTTTCTTGTTTTGTTGCTGAGCCTCTGTGGGTGATAGGAGTGGTGCAAAAGGTCAGTAGTTTGAACATGTTCAGATGGAGACTTCTGAACTGATGAACCAATTGCCTGAGTTATTAAACCTGAGAGATTAAAAATCTGAATGAAACCTTTTTGATCAGCAGACCCAAGTGCTAGTCAGTGGGAGAGGCAGGTCATTCAGAGTGTCATTACTAAGATGCCATGTTCAGTCCGTGCTGTTGCTGGGAAAGCAATGGGCATTTTCATCAAAGGTACCCTGGAGGCCTTGCTGTCCCTGCGTCTAAAGTTAAAAGTTTGGAGGAGTAGCTTATAGCCTGTGATTTTCTCAGTAGGTTAAATTAGAATACAGCAATGTCTGATGAGTGTGGAGAGACTTCCATTTTGGTGTGTGAGTGGGGAAATAGCATTCCACCCAATACAGGGCCTGAAGGATGAGCAAGAACAGAAGTTATTGTTAAGGTCTCTGTTAATTTTGCCTTGTTTGCAAGAGGATGACTTAAGGAATTGTATGCTAGAGTCTTTCCATCCCCTGGTCTAAGATTTCTTGACTTTATGATGGATAAATCCAGCCTTATTTTTCATACTGGTTTTATTTATTTTGGATTGGTTTTTGTCTTCTTCGACTGTACAGAAGGATGGCTGGTTTTAATCAGTTGAGTACAGACCTAAATTGCTGCTTAAATTTCTTAGTATCTGGGAGAAAGTGGATGTGTCCTTGTACATTTTTTTTATCTTCCTTTGCTAATGTCTCGAAGGTTAGAATTTCACAATGAAACAGAACTGAGAACTTACTTTTAAAAGTTATAATTTAGGCCTTTGTGCTCACAAAGGGATGTTTCAATTGCATTGCAAAGTACTGTTGCCTGTATTTATGTGAATACAGTATTGCTCTTTAGTGTTCTTTATACACGTCTTTACTTCACTCTTTCCCTATAGGATAAAGAAATTCCTGCAAAGAGGTCAAAGACTACTGGATCTGAGGTACTGCTAAGTTTTTTTTTCTTGTTTGGGTTTTTTTTTCCAACTATTTTCTCTATTTCCTTCCCAACATCACTTTTCTGCAGAGTAAACTTGCTCTCAGTGAATATAGTTGACATATCTTCAAATGCAAGTATTTTAGGAGGAGAAGACTTAAAGGGATTTAATACTCTCCTCTTTGAATGGACCAGAAATGTCAGAATTCCTTTATTCATCAAGAGGTTCTCAAAGGCAAACATTTATGCCCGTCTTTCAAAGGTTTGTTATGACTTTTGCAGTGTAGATGTGTTATCTTTTTTGCTATTGCATTCAGAAACATTTGCAATAAAACCTTCCTTAATAAAATATTCATTATGCTCTGACTGTCTCTGGTTTATATACAGAACTTCAGAAATCCTAAGTGTGTTAGGGCAGAAATTATACTAAGTATCTGCTTTTCAGAACTAAGGTTACGTTGTTTTCTATACTTATCTGGGAAGCCCAAACCACGTCTGCTAATGGTTCAGCATTGTCCCGCACTGAAGGCTATTTGAAGCCTAGAAAACATGGAAGATCTGCGCAGGCTTTTCCTGTGAAACAAGATTTGTTTATGCAAGTGTCTTTTCCAAGATATAACATTTTTTGCTGTGCTTTGCCTGGCATAGGTTCATCTAAAACTTAGTAAAAGAATGTGAAAGAAAAAAAATGAACCGAACTTTGGTTTAAGGCCGTGACATGTGGTGGGCGGGTGTGTGTCCCAATCATTATCTTCCCGTATCTGTTTGGCCAGTCATATTGCAAAACTGTAGCTACCCATGTGATGTGAAAGAACTGTCCTAACTGTCTGGGTTCTCACAGTTTTGCAGCTCGTGCGTGGTGCACTGGTTCTTGGGCTGTACAGCAGTCCCCACACAATCCTGCACTATGTTTCCTCTCGCTGTGCTCTGTGATTCATTCAAGCTACAATGCCTAAGTGATGCTTTTTAGATTTCCTGTAGCTTGATGCCCATTTAGGTACTGTTTAGTAGATGTAGAATCATGCCTGAAAGAGGAATTATTCAGGAGAAAGAGTATGTGCCAGTAGACTTTTATCAAAAATCGTTGTCTTGCAACATCAATTCTTACTTACTGCACCTGCTGGCAAGTCAAGTATTCTGTTTCTCAGCTGCTTATAAATACTGACTGATGCAAAGATGTATTATGCAGTATCTGACTGTTCAAAACTGCACTTGTCTGTGCTGTGAGAAGTATGGTAGCTTGTTGAAAACCCATGTTTCTAGTAGCCTGTAGAAAGGGGAGGAAAATGCCGTTGAAGCTGAGCAGCTCTTGCTTCTTTGGCCTGTGTGGTCTCCAGAGCTGTTTTACATAATTCCTGCTGTGAGAGAGCTCTGGGCTGTGGTTTAATAGAACTACAGAAAATGAGCAAAGGCAAATGTACATTTCAATCCTAGCAGGCTTTCGATACAATGAAGCAAACAAATGTATAGGCTGTAAGCTTCCTGAACATGCTTGATCTTTATTTAGATGGTGAAGTATGAGAACACCTTTTTCGTCATGATCTCTGGGATTTGGGAAGGAGAGGGAAAATGGGGATCTTTTTGTTCAGGAAAGCAATTTTTTCTTACACTGGGCTTTTCAGCAGCTCTCCTCACCTTGGCCTGGTGAGAGATGCATCCTTGTGTTCTTGTATGCAGGCAAAGCATAGCTTAATCAGGGAATAAAGGGAAAATTAGGAATTTAATGTCATGTACTGATTTCAGAAGACCTTGAAGCACTGGACTCCTTGCTCATGTCTAGGATTGCAAAGGCTGCTATTGATACCTGTTATTCAGTTGATTCTTGCGCTGAATTTAACCAGAATTCAAAGGTGATAGTTCTTCTTGCCCTGGAAACACATCTTTGAAACTTAGGCTTTTAGGGTGAGAGTTATTTGTTACTCTGGACAAGGCCTCATAAGACTGTGTGTTAAATTATGCTGAGCTGGTGTTTATTAGATGGCAGTCTAGCTATAGAAAATGAAGATAATTTTGCAAGAGTCTCTTTAGTCTGTTTAATCTACTTTAAATTGTTCTTGGTGTTCCTAATGCCAGAAAAGAAGGTCTCAAAGTAGGAGTTTCACATTTATAGGATAAGGAATGCACATCCTACAAGTCTGTGTCAGCTGTTTTGCAGTCTCAGTTTGTAGTTTCTAAGGGAAACACTGTCGTGTTTCTAGATTAACTGTTTTCACTAGTTCAACTATTTCTTATAACATTTTAGACCTTCCCAAATCTCAGTTAAATTTAGCTTTGCAGACACTGCTGACAACTGACCTTTTTGCTTTTGAAGATGGCTTTTGGCTGTTTGAGGACAAGAGAGAAGTTACTTTGAGGTAGAAACTATGCTGAAAGAAGTAATATTCAGCTCCAGTCTTAAAATTATTAGCAGCTTGCAATCTGAACCCCTGCATTCCCATAAGCATTGCAAGCACTGGGAATCCACTCCTGCCCAAGTAAATCTCTGTGAAAGGTTTCAAAAGTTTCACATCTCTGTCTGGAAAAGCGGATGTTTCCGCTAGAGTTACAGTCAAAACTGTCAGAGCCTGACTATTGAATACGGTCTTCCATGTCTGGCAGGAAGAAGGTTTGAAGAGGTCATCATTTTCTCCTCAAGATAAATGTGACATGTTGCTTCCCTGCTGTAGTGAAAGGGTTTCTAATCTACTTGTCATTGTACATCTTTGGTGAAGTATTCACATGCTGTGTTCTTGAACACAAAGTTTTATTTCATATGTTGATCCTGGTAAGGAGTCTGTCCAAACATGTAGAGATTATAGTTCTCTAACTTTCAGACATTCACAAGAGTATTTGAAAAAAAAATAGAAAGAAAGAAACAATACAGCTTTTGTTTTGTTGCATCCAGTGGGTTGCACAGAACTGGAATTGTGGACTTCAGCTGGGATGCTTCTGTGAGCCAAAAACAACTGATAGATTAACTAGTCAGGTGGAAGGTAAGGGGTCATCAGAGTGGTCATGCAGTCTGAGTAGGTGACCTTATAGAGGAGCTTGCGCTTCTAGCAGTGTTCAAAACTGGTGTCAGAGATGTCATATGGTAAAGCTGGTATGTTTCATAAGAAAAGAGAAGATGTCATCACTTTCCATGCAGAACAGGTGCATGCTTGGTGCTGACTTTGTATTCTGCCTTAACTACAGCCTCTGTAACAGTCCTTGATGATGTTAGACCATTTTTCAATATATGGAACCTGGGCTACAGTGTGTCCATTATGTGGTTAGGGATTTGTGTTCCAAATTTTAGATCATCAGTGAATCTTTCACCCTGATGCTTGAATTTGCCCAGCCTTTTGCTATGGATGCATTCATTAGATGCAGCATTGCTTTGTGTTCCTATAGATGAACAAATGCTGAGAGTAGAAGTAGTCTTCACTCTGCAGTCCGGTTGAAATCTACCCAGAGTACTGTTGGATTACTGAGAAAGTTGCATCAATAATTTGAACCAACTTAACTTCAAATAAAGGGTTCTTTAAACCTGAGAAAGCCAGTGTTCCATATTTATCCATGTCATGGTTGTACGCTGTGTAGTTTTGCAGGTGAATGTGTCCCATAACTGGTTTATCAGAGAATGTGCTTGACAGCAGTGAGATTCCTGTGTGTAAAACCTACCTGTACCTACACAGTGTTCATGATTCCCTTCTCAGGATAACATGAGGGAAGCACACTATGAAGAGACTGCAGGCACTCTGTGTTTATGCTGGGCAGTGCATTCCTTTTTTGCTATGTGGCTTGTTAATTTATGTTGGAGAAGTTCCATTGTCTCTTTGGTGTCCAGATGTTGTTGGCATCTGGTTTGTTGTTTTAATTGGCAAATACCTTATAGCAAGTGTTACATTGGGAATGCTTATAACATGGCTACTTATTTTATAAGGAAGTCCCACTCCATTTATTTCTGGATGTATTTCATGACAGTCTATATTTACCTTCTCCTTTTTCTTTTCCTATTTTTCTTTTATTCCTTCATCCTTTGTTCATGAAAAGTGAACATCACCCTTTGTTCACTCTACTGCTGGACTGCAGCTTATGATTTTCATTCTTGTTAGTCCTCAGGTGCATGCTGCCACATTCGGTTGATGGTTGATGAGAATGCCTGCCAGATTACACACGAGCAGACAGAAAAAAAGGGGAAGTGATAGTTGCTTTTTCTACTCTCTTTCTTCTGGACTCAAAACTTCTTTATGACAAAGACTCAGCAGCCCCCAAATGCTGCCTCTAGTACTTTCAGATTTTTTTAAACATTCTACTATAAAAACTACCAAAGTAACTATAAGCTTTAACATATCTCTTCTCCTTGTCATCATCTCCTTGGTGATGGCAAATTGCAATCTGTAGAGGTTGCTCTACTCCTCCTTCAAATTATCTGAACCTTCAAAGTTGAGCATTAAGGGTTGCAACACTTGAGCGAAATCATACCTATTCAAAACCCTTCCCTCAAGTGTATGAGATAAGGAACTCGGAATGACTGGGAAAGGAAATAATTGAACAAGGATGGGAAAGTTGGGTAAGGAAGAATTGTTTTTCAGAGGGTAGAGGGCAGTACAGAAAGGCAGGCATCAGAAAGGTCATGGATTTTTTTTTTTTTTCCTTCTGATACTCAAGTTTCTAAGAACACCGCAAATCAAAATGAGTTATTTTCTGTAAGAATCTGTACAGCCAGAGCTAGTTGTTATTTTTGGCCATCAGTCTTAGAGGAGACAATGATGACTGACAATTTACCTGGGTACAACAGTCTGTATTTTCCTTGCTTTTCTCAATACTTGCTATATGAATATGCTGAAGTATTTTTGTATGTCTTTTTATCTTTCTATGTTTTTTTATTTCAAAAACCAAAATATGTTTTTTGTGTGAGACACATATTTGCTTGTCTCAGCAAAAACTATATCATGATACATTAGAAATTATATTCAGCTGAAATGGAATCCAGTAAGGTTCCAAGAAGTGTCAAAGACAATACCCCAACAAAGCAAAGAGGTCCAACCTACATGAGTTGCCGTGTAATGTACTTAGGGTGTAGTTCTTAGGAAATGAAGGGTACCATTTAGACATACTGGTTGTTCCTACTGATGTAATTTTCTGCTGATTGTCTTATGCAGGATTTAAGAAATGCACTTTGGACTTTTCTATGTTGAGCAAGTAGCTTCCACACCTCCCCTGCCCCCATCACCTCTTCAAGGTTTAATAGAGTTTAAGTGCAAATATCTGTCTTGTGTTCACGTTGACCCAAAGTCAACCTGCATAATACCCTCGGTTGAGTGTCCCTCTGGGCTCTTCAGCTCCCTTTCCCTAGCAGATGGATTCCGTCCCTTTTTCTGAATCTAGGACACTGTTTCCTTCTCTTTTCTTGCATGCTCCAGGAACACTGTCCTGAGGAAACTGTCAGCCAGCAGAGTTGGCATGAGGCTGCCTGGAGGAGCTCCTGGCCTGTTGCACAGTTGGCTCTCACGGAGTCCCTTCTGCATGAGGCACGTGCGGAGCGGGGTTAAATCTGGACTGCAGCTAGCAATGATCTCACAGGCAGGCCAGTGGACTGCTGTTGTACTAAGGCAGTTAAATGGTAAACTTTGCAAACAATAGTTTTTGTTTAATGAGAGATCTTTTTTCTGTGGTTTGAAGGTGTGTCAAATGGGCTGTTGAAACAGTCTTGCCATTGCTTCAGGGGGTTAGAAGTGCTTACTTAGGGGGTTGGTGAGGTGGAATTTTTTGTTTTACTGTTTTAAGATAAAAATATCAATTACCAGATGCATTCACCAGGCAAAACTAACCACTGAATGACACATGCAGATGGTAATCTGTGAAGACAGGTGGTGTCTGACACTTACATTTCTGTTTTCATCTGAGGCATGGACAGTTTTCAGCAAGGGATGGGCGACAACATTGAAGTGGGTAGAAGGAATAGGTGCTTGGTCTGGAAAAAAAGAGTGATGGAAACATTCCTGTGTGATACTTAATCAAGGAGGAAAAGAAGATAGGAAAGAGCAGAAAGAAAAATCCTAAAAAACCGGGGAGTCAGCTTTTCTCTTTCAATCTGTCAAAATATCTAGTATGCGCTCTCCTTTCCACACGAGTGAATCTAGTCTCACCACTGTGAAAATTTGATTGCCCTATAAATAAAACTTTTTATTTTTAAATGTAAATACTGAATGAAGTCATTAATCTTTTGTAAATGCTTGTGGCAGCTTAGCGTTAGAGGGAGTACTTTTGGGGATTTTTTTGCATACAAATTATTCTGTCAGGCTGTCACATTTAAGACTCTTGACAATTCACATTTGACTGATACTACAAATTATGAGGGCCTGGTCTTCAAGTTGAGTTAAATCCAAGTGTTTTATTATGTTTTTGAGAGCAACATTGCGTTAATTTCAGCCCAGTTGTAGCCCAGCCCCGACAGTTGCTTTGGTGAAGAACTGGACTAACATGTTGACTAATTAGAGGCTGCTGAAGCCTTTGTGTTCTACATGGTTAGAAAAGCATATGGCAGCATCTAAACAACAAAAATACAGGAGCGTGTTGGAGGGGTAGACATCCTGTAGAATTCCAGTAGTTTCTAAGTTTTCTGCCTGTAGCTACCAGTCTGAGCAATTCTTTGACCTGCTTGGCAGTTCCCTACGAGTTTCTTGTCAGCACTGGCTTTCATACTGTGCATTTCTGTTTTCCAAGTGTTTCCCAGATGGATGTGCAGACTTTATTTGGCTCTCTTCCAACCCTTCTCTTACCTGCTTGTGCATGTATGTTGCTTTGTTCTGTCTGCTTGCTTGGTGTTGACATTTTTGAGCCCTCTTTACTTTTGTTTCAATTGTTCTTAGATACATAAAGTGTATTTTATGCAACTGAGACTTATCTGAAACCTTTCTCCTTTTTTTCATTCTTTTTTCTAATCTTTTTTTATTTGGTCATGACCTGATTGGGAAAAGTGATTCCACGTGACATGCCACTGATTGCACTATGGACACAGTACTTATGGATGGCAAATATAGTTTAAATTTTTTGGGAATTGGCTGTCAGGATTATGCATAGCTTGTGATCTCATAGTAGAAATGCTGAGTGACAGTTGGGATTTTCCTTTGCTTTCTTGCTTTCCACATTCCAGATTTGTTTGGGAGGAGATGGTCATAGAACCATTGGAATTACTTTAATTGGAATGTAACATTGACCCTGGTAATGGTATTTGTTTGTTGCAGCTGCAGGGTACAAGGAGCAAAATATACAAACATTTAAGGGTTCACTGGAGCCTTAATTGTGGTGTAGTTAAAGAGTCAGTGCAAGTCTTCAGTTGGTTTAACTTTATATTTTTTCCTACAAATTTCTTCGGAAACGTATTTTGTCTTTCCTGACCTAACGCAATTGCTAATACCAATGTGAGTTTTCCTTGGCTGTGAAGAGATGTCCCAGGCAATGTGATTTTTGGGGTTCCCGTAGTAGTCTAAAACAGGTTGTAGACCTTGCTTGATGGTTTGGTCTAGTTACCTAATTCAATTAATACTCTACTCCTTGCTAGTGCTTAGCTTCATAAGAAGAAATCTTATGGCAGTTAACCAGAATTTTTCTCTTTGGAAAATGGTGCTTTAACCTCCTCAGTAAGGAGGTGTAGACTACTTATTTTCCTTTCAAAACCATGAAAGTTTACATGTTTATTGTGTTTTTTCCTCCCACACCCCCTTCTTAAAACAGCTTTCACTTTGTTTCTGTTAGGAACAAGGCTAACACAAATGTGAGGTGTCTGTGTCCATGTCCTTCCTCTGCCATCACTTTTGGATTAGTATCGCCTCACTCCAATCAGATTTCACTGAGAATCAGAAGTGTCATTTGCATGAGTTTTTAAAAAACAGTAAGGCAAAAAAGGAGGGCCTGAAAGAATAAATCCTTGGGGGAAAAAACCCCAAAACATTGTCTTTTCCATTGTGTAAGGGAAGCTAACCCTGTCCTATAGAAACATCCAATCCTCTTTGACTAGTAGACTGAACCACTGTCTCATGGCAAGCCATTCCATGGACATTCTGAACACTTTGTGAAGAGAAATATTGACATGGGAACAAAAAACATCAGGAGTATTTCCATTGCTTGTTGTTGTTCATATTCTCAAAGGAGTGAGGTGGGGAAAGGATGAACCATGAAGGTTGAACTAAATTAATTGTACAAATAAAAGTGACTGTAACAGAGAAATGCAATGTATGTTGCTGCTGAATGCAGAGAAGAGAATTTGTGTTACTGTAAAATGCTGATTGCCAAGTGGAATTTATTTTCAGTTCTGTCACTATTTTTTTGTTTTAGGTCCTGTTTAATATGATTGTAGAAGTGCCTCGTTGGACTAATGCAAAAATGGAGGTAATTAAAAAAATACCTTGATTATATAGGAATTTGTGCAAGTTATGACAATGCAGTGGCTTTCAGCAGTCAAGAGTTTAATCACAGTTTGGATTGCTCTTTACGCATTAAAATGTTCTCTGTTAAAAAATTAATTGAAGTGGTGCATATGCTTTTCTTGCAGTTATAAAAAGTGTTGAAGTTCTAATTGTTTTCCTGGTGGAAACAGGAAAAGCAGGTAGGCACTGCTTTTTGACAACCCTCTGGCTGCAGAGTGCAGCATATCTGCAGCAGAGTCCTGGAGTTTTAGGATGTTGTCCAGCATTTAGACTAACTTTTGCTTGCTTGTGGAGCATTCCACTCAGATGATTTAATTCATCAGATTTAATTCATCGTTTCCACTGTATAGTGTGCTACGCCAAATCCTGACAATTGGAGTTACAACTAAAAGAGCATTTCCTTGTGACAAAAAAAAAAATACTTTGGGACCTCACTGATTAAAAGTATCTACTCCTGCAGGGAGATAGTTTACAAGTGGTAAAATCATCTGTAGTGTTTGTGAAAAAACAGAACTTACCAGGATGTGTCCTGTCTTCCCGGACATTTTTATTAATTTTAGGGATGCTTCCCAGATGCATTTAAGGATGTTTGTGGTTGAGCTGTTAACTCTTCTAATTATTGAAAATGGTACCAAAGAACCTCCCTAGCCTGTTATTAGAGAATTTTTTTCTCCTTTCCCTGATGATAAAACTGTGTTTGCCATCGTAGTTGTTACTTTTCAAGCAGAGTTACCTCAGATATTTACCCTGTGTTTTAAGCTCATGATTTATTGTGGAAGCTGAGTTCTCTTTTGTAGAGGATCCCTTTGACAATGCTACTTGGACTCTGCCTAAAGCTCAGGTTGCTCTCCCTCTACTTCTTTCAGCACATTTTGTCAAGGGTAGAAAAGTTTGTCCTGTTAGGTTCATAAATCAATGATTATAGACTTCTTGGGTTTGATGGAGGAAGCTAAATGTAGTTCCCTAATATTTAACTTTTAATATCCTTAAAATTTCCTGCATCAATCATTAAGGCAGTCATCGTGCCTTGCCATTGTGTCTTGGCAGTCCTTCAGTCCAGACCATGGTAAGCTGCTAATACCTGCCATTATCAGATCTTGTCTGCTGAGATTCCCTCACGTGGAATGAAGACTGCAGGAAATTAAGCCTTACATTAGAATGAATGCTATGCACTGTCACATTCCCTGCCACAGATCTTCTGCTCATCACCTTGTTGCATTTCTGTTCTTCTTCCCTTGCTGCCCTCCGTTACTCTTTGTCCCAGTTTACATGAACAAAAAGCATTGCTGAGCTCCACTTCTGATGGCATATTGGAGCTCTTCACTGTTAAGTTATGACCAGAAGCAGGTAGAATCCAGTGTGAAACTAGGAATGTGTGAACCTTCATCTTGGCTCTTGGGGAGGGATTACTTGTGGAGTAAGTACATACTATTGACAGGTTGGTGTGGTTCAAAAAGGTGGAATTCCTTTGGGATGGCTTTGGTGATGGTGCTTCAGGTAAACGGCAGGGATATACAATGAATATGGCCTGAGGGCTGTGTGCTTATGCAGGGAAGCTCTGCACCACTTGAGCATAACCACTTGAGCCTGTAACAAATGTTTTGCCACTCAGATGAGTGCTTATAAGCAAGAGCCAAGGTAACTGGGTTGGACTGTGGTGTGGAGTGTCGAAAGGGTGGTTACAGTGTGAATTAGCTGTGGTGGGTAACTCAGGCAGTGGACATATGCGTATGGTTTGTATATGGGGTTTGGGAGAGGATGTTACTGTTCAGCTGTGGTTTAGCTCTTCTGTGAGTGCTTCTTTAGGAGTAAGAATGCCCTCTTCAAATGGTGGCTTAACTTGTTCCAAATCTGTATTCAGTTGGCATTTGGTGACTATGGAGAACTTGTGCTTGCAAAAAAGCATTTGTATGCTGAGAGGTGATGGAAAGAAGGGATGTTTGCAATTGGAGAGCAAGGAGCAGAGGGCAAGAACATGAAACATTTCCTCTGTGGCTATCAAAGCCCTTGTTGGAAGACGTTGTGCCACCATTTGCATATCTGTTGAATTTGTACTATAAAGTCCAAGAACTTCTGACTTAAGTTCCTTTCAGTTTTTATGTTTGACCATGACAGTCTCCTTACAAATTTATTGCTTTCTCTTCTAGATCCATTTTTTTCTTGCATACTTTACAACATTATTTAATACCTTAATAAGCTGCTTTTTGAATATGACCCTTGAGATTCAGAGCGAGGCTCTTGTACTTTTAATAATCCTCAAACCACAAGCATGTGCTGCTAGATGGATCTTTCCCACTGGTTGGGTATGGAATGAATTGCTTTCCATTTTAACATTCTCCTTCTCTTTCTCCTTCTCCCCACCCCCCCGCCCTTTTTCACGATCTGCTTAGATTGCCACTGAGGAGCCGTTGAATCCCATTAAACACGATATAAAGAAAGGCAAGCTTCGATATGTGGCAAATATCTTCCCTCACAAGGGTTATATATGGAATTATGGTGCCCTCCCACAGGTAACATTTTTGTTATAATGGTGAAAGTTTTCTGTCTTCTGTGTAAATTGCCTTGTAAATCTTGGATACTGCTTGAATGCAAATCAACTGCAAGAGGGGTGATTCTCTTTGATACATTTGTAAATGAGGATTTTGTTTTGTTGAACTTTATTGTGTCCATAAATTTTGATCACAGTTTGGGTGTCAGAGTAAATATGTGCTCTGTTTTCAGGAAGGAGTTAAATGATCAAGAAATCTCAAATCTTTAGTCCGTGTCTCTCTGCTGTAGTGACAGAATTAAACTGTCATGGTCTGCCATTCAAGCATACTTTGTCAAGTAGACCTTTTCTGCTTAAACAAGGCATTTATTTAAAAACTCATTTAGGATTTTCATATATTGCAGCATAAATGTTAATTGGGATTTCTTAGTATCTTTAACAAAGAGGAACACAAGGGGTGTTCTTTTTTAGATTAAACCTCAACTGCCTTACTTAACTTTTTGCTGAACTGTGAGACTTTACTGGTCATGACGCATTCAAGACTTCAAGCCTTGAAAAAGCCCAACTAATGACTGAAATTTTGAGCATAATGAAAAGTTTTAAACTTTTTTCATTTCTGTGAATGACACACTATACTTAAATTAGTACTGAAGAACATGATGGAGCTTGAAAAGAGTAATTTATTTTCCTTACGCTTGACTGTATCAGCAATGAAAGTTGAGTCCTGAAAATCTGCTTACGTGTTTGATCCCTGGAGAGGAGTTACTAGGCAAGTGCTGGAATACAGCAATGAAGTTCTTGTCCAGTCAGCAGTGTCAGTAGACAAAGTTTTCAAGTAGGTATAGTTGGAAACCAGAAATTCCATGTAATGTTTTGAAATTTGTATGTTCCTTAATGTAAAGCCAGAATTATTTGAAAATGTGAATATCTTCCTGCACAAAGTTCATTATTTTGGACTGAGAAAACTTTCTTCAGGAGAAATGTTCAGCATCCCTGCTTACCTGGTGAGCTGGGGACGGCTGAACATAATTGTAATTTTTATTTTTTACTATATGAGACTATCTGCTGTCATAGCAGAAGTTTTTATACTGTCCAGAGAAGAATACAACTCCTTTCTTCTAACCTAGAGGTGAAGAGGTGTGACTGGGTAGAAGAGTAGTACTGGTATAATGCAGCCCTTAAAAAAAAGCACTTTGAAAGGATGAGAGGACAAAGTCCTAAGTTGTGCCAGGGGAAGTTTAGGCCAGACATTAGGAAAAAATTTTTACAGAAAGAGTGGTTGGGCATTGGAATAGGCTGCCCAGGGAGGTGGTGGAGTCACCACCCCTGGAGGTATTTAAGGAAAGTCTGGATGTTGCAGTCAGTGCTATGGTTTAGTTGATAAGGTAGTATTAGGTCATAGGTTGGACTTAATGATCTCCAGGGTCTTTTCCAACCTAATTGATTCTGTGAAGAATGCTGGAAAAATAAAGTTTAAATTCTCTCTTGATTCAGCAGTTTTTTGGTAATGATTCTGCTGCCTAAACACCTAAGCATATTCTTTTTACCATTTTGCCTTCCAGTATCAGTCAAGTTCTCAAGAACAAGTTTGAGGTGAAGTTATGATCATGGACAGCAGGAGCTAGCAGTATAGCTCCTTGGAAAAAAAGTTTTCTATCATCTTTTCAACAATACTTAATTGGACTCAAAATGCTTAACAGAAAAGCTTCTCAACTGTAGAATGAGTTACTCATTACTTGCCAGTAAAAGTAAAAACAAGTACTTGTTAAGTAATTAAGGTAGTATAACTTGGATAGGATTCCTTGCTTGTGCACTGCGCAGAGCAGGGGTTTAAACTTGCCTCTTTGGTCTTAAACTCTTAGTTGTCTTTTGGAATGTACATGTTTCAAAATACTCAGAAATGCTTCATACCTAAATCTAAAATATTTAAAAAGGTTATTGGGTGCTGACAAATCTATGCGTAGGAGTGTAGTTAGCTCAAAGCTTAGATGTTTTGAAAACAATTTATGTTAATATCATAGTATTTAACAAGTATAATAAAAATGTAATTGTAAGATGTCTTAGCTTGATCCCACTGTCACTAGTAACTAGAAAAATCCATGTTCAGGGTCGTCTGATGCCTTAACCACTGCAATTGGGTAATATGTATCTGTTGAGTCATTGACACAGAAAAAATATGTCCTCAGTAATAGTCATGTCACTTGTCCTGAGTATGAGTTAGTCACTGTCAGTCCACTGGCTGTTTATTTTTTCTTCTCCCATTGGGCAAACCGGTTCTCAGAAAGCTGATGTTTTTATTGTTGCTTTTAGTAATCTTTGTAATTTAGTGGTAAGATGAGATGTAATTGCAGTTCAGCTGGTAACTGATAGTTCTCTTTCCTTTGGCAGACCTGGGAAGATCCAAACCATACAGATAACATTACAGGATGCTGTGGGGATAATGATCCTATTGACGTTTGTGAAATAGGTTCAAAGGTTTGTCTTTATCTGGATTAATTAAATTATCAAGGTTAACTTAAAAATTTAGTAGCAACTTTTGTTTTCCAAATCTTTCCAAATGTGGCATTACATTCTGTTTCAGATTCGTTCTTCTGGTGAGATTGTTCAGGTGAAGGTCTTGGGTGTTTTAGCTCTTGTTGATGAAGGAGAGACAGATTGGAAGATAATTGCCATCAGTGCAGATGACCCAGAAGCTCAGAAAATCCATGGCAAGTATTTTTATCTTTCTTAATGCAGTTATGTCAGAAATTTGCCCAGCAGAATGGTACCTGAGTTTAGGCCACCCAGGATAAGAAGAGGCAGACAGTGCAAAGGCAAGGTTTTTTGTAGTTTTTGTTGTTTGAAGTCAGGTGATTCCTTCAAGCAGGTCATATGTGCTTTCACACTAAACTTTTAAAGTGGTTTGCTTGAATTTTCAAGAGGGACCTGTCATGCAGAAAGTCTTTTGATTTCTGAAACACAACTGCCTTAGAAAGTGACCTCCAATAATTACAGGCTTATCTCCTGTGTAATGGGGCATATTTACCCACTTATATTATGTAGCACACTACTGTTTTCCTTGTTGAAAAAGTTTGTTCCTTTTATATTTGCAGGCATTGTGTTGCATTCTGAAAAGGCATTTCCAATGCCTTGCCACTTTTAAGAGGATTGCTTCCAGAGTTTGTTGCTTAGTATGAGCAGTTAGGTTTCACCTTTTAGCTTGAAAATTTGCAAAGTAAACTGCTAATGCAGTTCATCCTAATGAGCCTTGATGATGAGTAGCTGTGCAGGGGGAAATATCCTACTCAGATGTGTCCTCCCTGTGATCATTCTTCTGGTATCCAAATGAAACTCAAATACTGAACTGTGTCCATGTGAATAGCACATGAGACGTAATTCTGATTGCAGATGTGTTAAAACTGCAGGAAATTAAGATTTTACAGCACAGGTAAAATGCAGTTTTTCTCTGGATAAATGGAGGTTTGCTTCCTCACATGGAATATTACTGGGAATCATGAGAATTAAGTGAGAAGGTTTGTCTAAAAGTGATTGTTAGGAGACCAAAATCCATATATGCCATCAGGTATGTACAAGGAGAGTCTGCTCTTTCTTGGTAAGGGAGCACCAAGGTGCAGAGTGGCCTTTCTGTAGGAATGGAAAGGAATCCAGTAGGAATAGAGCAATCCAGTAGCTTTTTAGGGAATTGTGTTTCTCAGCCATTGAGGTTTTTTCATGGTTTCTGAATGTAAAGTGTGTCACTGGACTAGCCCTTCATTCTCAGTTTTCTTGCAGGTTACTTTCACATGGAGAATACTTGACTTGTGGGGAAAGAAGGGGAGAAGAGGAGATGAGGAAAAGGAAACTCTTGGGTTGATGCTGATTAAAATCATTGGGCAGATGAATTACTACATAGTGTTTATGACTCTTTAACTACTTTGACAGTTAGAAATTAAGAAGTTCAGCTTAAGGAAAGAGTAAGTAATAGTTTGCTGTTAATGTCAGTATCAATTTAAACTACTCTGTAATGTGCAGCAAAATGCAATATAAGTGTCAGTAGTTAAAAGAAAAGCGATTAGCACTTTATTTCTAGACACTGTTCTGCTTAAAGACATACCTTTTCTCCCTAGCAATTTCTGAGAGAATGGTCAGAAAAGTGGATGAAAGAATTCAGAAGGAGTCTACTAAGGAGGGGCAAAACTGTGGCAGTTTATTCCAATATTATTTATTATTTGGGTTAACTGTCTGTATCTGAAAGCTCTCTCTGGTTCTTTGGTTGGTTTTACTGTTTGGTGGGGTTTTTTTGTCCCCAGGTAATGACTGATTTATGTCAGCTCTATTATAGCTGTAGTTTATTTGGGAGGGGAGGAGTAAGAGCTTTAGTCTTT